>PVKC010042208.1:0-11998 GCA_004027635.1 Crocidura indochinensis
TTATCTGACATTTCATGACCTTAAATGATCCTTACAGGACCCTTTTGCAATGTCTCCGGCCCATGTCCTTTTAATTTTTTCCCATCCTTTTATTCTTTAATTTGGGAAAGTGGTCAGTTACACATAAAAATTAAATAAAGATATTTTTAAAATACCACCCCAAACAGACAAATTAAAATGGATTAAAAGACTTTGATATCATATTTAAAACCATAAGGTACGTAGAAGAAAATGTAAGTAGAACTTTCCATGACATTGAAGCTAAAGACATCTGAAAGGAGGAAACACCACTGATCTAGCAAGTTAAAGCAAGATAAATAAATTGACTATGTTAAATCATAACTGAAACCCAACTACAAACATGTTTGTAATCACAGTGCTTAAATAGATACGATAAAAATAATAAAAGCTTAAAATATAAAAGAAGCTCCTGCACCTCAAAAATAATGGTGGCCTTAATACAAAGACTGCTCACAAATTGGGAGAAACTATTATTCTACTTTCTGATAAGGGGTCAATATCTCAAGTATTTAAGTCACTGGTCAAACTTAAGAAAACAACAATAACCTTATCAGAAGGTAGAAAAAGAAATTAATAGAAACTTCCTTAAAGGAGAAATAAAAATAGTCTAAAGGTAAATGAAAAAAATATGCAACACATTCTTAGTCATTAGGGAGATGTAAATCAGAACAACAATTGAAGAACATCTCACATCACAAAGATTGGCACACATCAAAAAGAACAAGAACATACAGTGTTATTTCAGATGTAGAAAAATGAATTTTTATTGACTGCTGGTGGTAATGCACATTGTATAGCGTTTTTGAAAAATGACATGAATATTCCTCTAAAAAAATAAGAGATTAAGTTCCCAAATGACCCAGAAATATTGCTCCTGGGGGGGGGGAACTAGAAATGCAGAAAAAGGCATCTGCACTTCTATATTTTTGTAACATTAATAATAATCAGAATCTGGAAATAAACTAAGTGTTCAATAACAAATGAGTGGATAAAGAAACTATTGGAAAACTACAAAATGGAATGCTGTGTAAGAGTTAGAAAAAAAGAAATCATGAAATTTGTTTAGACATTGATGTAGAGAGTATCGTGTTGTATAAAATGAATCAAAAGTAGAGATAAAAGTAGACATTATTCATTTTCTTTAAATTATGATGAAGACAATATATCATTGAACAGTTGTGTTTCCTAAAATTAAATAGAATTGAAGAAAATATCAAAATTCAATTTGTGACAGATTTCCCTTAATTTTCCTCCACAATTTACATTTTGATTTTTAGTATTAAGCTTCTAAACTATACTAACTTATGTATCAAAATTTAAGAATGAAGTAAACAATGCTTCCTTCATATGAATTTTTATTTTATTTATTTTATTTTAGCACCAAATAACATACAACTCAAGGAGCAAAAATAATTTCCTATACTACAGTTGTTATGTATGCTCTGGTTCAAAGCTATATGATTTTCTCTGTAATAAGAAATTATATTGCAACACTGTCAAATAGATCACCCTTTTGCTTTCTATGAAACCAGCAAAGACATATAATTGTGATTTTTATAAAGGTAGATAAATTCTCAAAGCAGAAATGCTTTAAAAATAGTTCCTTCTTCTGTAGGATAATAATTTGAAATTTTCAGTAGAGATTTTTTTTTAGTATGAAACCTTTAACATTATTCATTTAGGGAATATCAAGCATTAGACTTCAGTAGACTTATTTTAATTGACACTATATTTGTCATTAACTGAAAGAGAAACTGCCATGCAAACTACACAGTGAATGTAAGTGGACACTCTATATTCACCACACAAGAACCTTCAGTGGCAATGTTCTTTTACTTTTATCAAAAAGCATCATCACTTTCTAAAAAGATTTGCAGGGATGGCATGGGATAAAACATTGAAAATCACAAAAGTAGTAGCTGTATACATCAGATATTTTTTATCTGAAGACTTTATATGTCTAAATCACCAATGCTAAGGAAAGTCATTCTTCAAGGAGGTATTTTACTGGATATAAGGAAGAGATAAAAAGGACTCGTCAACTTGTAATAAATAGAAATTATATTTCCCAATGCAGAAAGAATCAAGGCATGGGGGATGATTTTTATCTATTACACATGTCACATACTGTCCTGAAAATGATTAAAGGTACCTTACAAGGTTGCATAAAATGGAAAGATAAGGGTACATTTCAGGAAATAGAATGTAGGAGCAAAGTAATAAAAATGTCATAATAATCCACAAGACTACTAACGATAAACCACAAAAACAGATCTTACTTATAAATAAGAGTTTGTAAGTCATGAAATATATAATGTTTTTTAAGATTTAAACAAAACAATTGGAAATTAGAAGTGAAGTATACTTCACACTTAAATCAGACAGTTGTTAGTTTCTCCTGGAGGTCTTCATGAAGGTGACATTGGTATAAAAATGAAGCCACTCTTCCTTTGAATGGCATGTTCTGTTCTACAGATCTAAAATATAATTTAATATTAAAATATTTTAGGTAAATTATTGTTAAGCAATTCATAGTATATGCTACAAGTTAGTGGAGATGAAATACCATTGAATTTAAATTAAGTCAATAACTTTATAAAACTATGATATATTACAAATAAGACTGATATTATGTAATAACGTGATTTCTCCTCAGGTATTCTTTTTTTAATTAGTTTCCTTTTAGAATAGACTTTTCACAGACAAGACTATAATTCTATGTGTTTGTGTGTGTGTGGTGTTACTCATGGCATTATACGCATAAAATCCTTCTATTGGGGCATGGTTAACCATTTGAGTTTGAGGGACCCAACCCTGGTAGGTAGCTTTAAAGTCCAAGACCCTACCAACTTTACTTTTGTTCCAGTCCCAATAAGTTGTATTTTAACGTATAAGCATCAAAATAAGCTCCAATAATCTCCATTTCCAATAACAACCATAGCCATATCATTAATCAGCACCCATATCATTTATCAGGATACCCTAATTGCCCATATACATTATCCCAAGTAGCTCCAAATATTCTAGCTTGTGATGCTTTGTTTCACATTAAATAGGCTTATGTTTTTTATTCTATTTTTTCTTTTTAATTAAATTCTAAATTTCTTTATGAGCACCTTTGCTAAGCATCCTGCATTTATTTCCCCCAATCATTTATTTGACCCTTACATACATGATTATTATCTTTAGTTTACCAGAATTAAATTCAAACACTGATATAGTTTCAGCCCAATAGTTCCAAGCTTTCAAGTAAACTTCACTCTAGAATTTGCCATTGTTCTTTTTAAATACGCATTTTTTCATCCCATGGTCAGTTTTATAATTTTTTTTTCTTTTTTTTTTGTTTTTGCCATATTCAGTGTGATTGTCACCTCTTCCAGTGTCACTCTCCTGATGACAACTGTATGGCTTAGTTTGCATTCACCCTTTGTCTCTTTGACTCTTGAGCCCCTGTGTTTTTCATCTCCATTCTATTTCTTCTCACTCTTCAAGCATTTCTACATCTCCGATTCCCAGGGGGCTATGAGCTTTCTAAGATAGAAAACCTGTCCTTTTGATGTTTTAATACAATTTCTACTAGATTTGCCTGTACCTGATAATAATAAAATCAACATACACATATATACAAACACACATGCTTATAAACATCCCCCCCATGGATAAGTCTGTTTTCTTAAACTCTGCATATGTGCACATTAATTATTATGATAACTATATGAAGGATGTATTAATGCTATTTTTAATAATGGAATGAAAGAGAGATACATTATATAATTTCTGCGTCTAGATAACAGACTAAAATGAGACGGCCAGACCTGGAACTATAGCACAACTGGTAGGGCATTTGCCTTGCATGACGCTAACCAGAGTTAATCCTCAGCACCCCATTTGCTTCCCTGCGCCTGCCTAAAGTAATTTCTGAGTGTTTGTTTGTTTTTGTTTTTGTTTTTGAGCCACACCCGGCGGTGCTCAGGGGTTACTCCTGGCTATCTGCTTTGAAATAACTCCTGGCAGGCACAGGGGACCATATGGGACACCGGGATTCGAACCAACCACCTTTGGTCCTGGATCGGCTGCTTGCAAGGCAAACATTGCTGTGCTATCTCTCCGGGCCCCAGAAATAACTTCTGAGCTTCATCAGTTGTGCCAATTTTTTTGCATTGAAATAAATTAGATTTAAAAAATTCCACTAAGTATTTAATTTCTTTAAAAACAATACCATAATCAAGCTAAGAAACAAAATAAAATATAAAAATGGGATATGTGTGAATAAGTTTTGCTTTTTTTGGGGGGTTTTAACTATTTTAACATAATATAATTAGATATATAAATTAAGAGACTCTATATAAGTCTAAACAGTCAAGATGAATAAAACTTTTAAAACTAAAAAGAAAAAAAAACTCAAAAATGGGGGGCCGCGCGGTGGCGCTGCAGGTAAGGTGCCTGCCTTGCCTGTGCTAACCTAGGACGGACCGTGATTCGATCCCCTGGTTCCCCATATGGTCCCCCGTGCCTGCCAGAAGCGATTTCTGAGCAAATAGCCAAGAGTAACCCCTGAGCGTCACCAGGTGTGGCCCAAAAACCAAAAAAAGAAAAAAAAAAAACTCAAAAATGGTCAAGAAAGTTCATAATAAAGATAAATAAAATTTAATCAATAATGTGTAATCTAAGTTCAGTCAGTTTTTACTTTGTGTCAGAGTACTGACTTTTAATGTGACCTGAGTAATTGAGTTATGTAAATAAATTACAATCTGGGTGCAGAGTGATAGCACAACGGTAGGGCGTTTGCCAGGCACA
Source organism: Crocidura indochinensis (assembly GCA_004027635.1). Classification (NCBI taxonomy): domain Eukaryota; kingdom Metazoa; phylum Chordata; class Mammalia; order Eulipotyphla; family Soricidae; genus Crocidura; species Crocidura indochinensis. The sequence continues at coordinate 4,819 of PVKC010042208.1, forward strand.
CAGCTGCCCAGGATGGTCCTAGGTTTAATCCCTAATGTCCCATATGGTCCTCCAAGCCACGAGTGGTTTTTGAGCACTAGCCAGGAATAGCCCCTGAGCATCACTGGGTGTGGTCGTCCCCCCCCAAAAAAAAAAACCCTTAAAATAAATAAATTGCCATCTATGGTAAAAATCTACCATTTTTCTGATTCTTAATTTTTAGAAACTATTAAAAGCATTGTGGTAATTATTATTGTTACTGTGGTAACAAAATTAGCAAAATTATTTGCAATTGACAAAGTAAATTAAAAAGTTGAAACACTGAGTTATTTCTCTGCGAAATAAAATGTGCTTACATAGGCCTTCCAGTTTATATGACATCGTGACTAAAATATCAGTAATTACTATGACACACTTCCTGATAATGATAAATAAAAGCATAACACCATAGTCCTAAAAAGCCACACTGCAATAGTAATTCTAAATCTACAGTTGAAGGATCTGGAATACAGGAATATAAAACAGCTATTCCTAGGGGACATTCTTTTCTATAAACAAAATATTCAGCTTCTATTTCTTGATATCTATTCTCCTAATCAAAATTTTCAGTATTTTTTGCATTTTAAACACATGCATAATACTAGAAGTACATAATTCATTTATTTTTAACATAACATTGTCCAGTTACACTCAATTTGCAGCAAATTGAGGATTTTGTATTTTCTTTTACCTGCATAATATTCCATTGTATAAATCTAAAATTATTCATTTATCTTGACTAGACATTTCAGTTGTTTCCATAGCCTGAATATTATTCTTAGAGATTTAACAAGCATAGTATTCACACATTTTAGTATAAATACCAAAAGTTGAAAACATTATCTCATATGGAAGTGCTATTCTTACTATTTTGGAGAGTTCTCCATTCTGTTCTTCATAGAGACTGGACCAGTGGTGAAAATTTCTTCCTTTTAACTATGCCTCCACAGTACTGTTTCCAGATGACTTATATATGATTTATATATAAATTATTATATTTATATATAAATCATTAACAATGAGTAATATAATTTCATTTGGATCTTCATATCCCTGCTAAAACAAGTGACAATAAATAGTTTTCTATATCTCTACAGGTCAAACATATCTTCTTCAGAAAATTTCTAATTAATTTTGAAATCTAGGAAAAAAACAAAAGAATAGATAATTTTGGCTGTATAGCAAACATTTGCTTTATGATTTAAAAACAGTGTTTACCCATGCAGAAGAATGGTGGGAATAGTGTGGTGGGCTACATGTGATATCAGGAAAATGATTAGATACGTTCTTTATGATGAAGGAAGCATAGCATTATATAGCAAAGTGTTGTAAGTTAGTATTATTGTAATAATGTTATTTAAATTTCAGCCAACACATATAGTATCAATATTGTCACAAAACAAACTTAAAGTTATACATTGTAGAATTATTATAATAAAATGTAATTTAGCATATTTGGGGGAAATATCTCTAAATACATTATTTGAACTGAAAACATGTTGAGGGATGAGATACAAAAGAGGAAAATATCTGACAGAAAGAAGAGCAAGTGGAAAAGGCCCTGAGGTAGAAAAAAACTATACATTTGGGATAACTTGTTCATGTTGAAAGGAATTAAAAATCATATGAATGGAAATGTTAAAGTAACAGACAGATTTGATTGTGCATTGAATAAAAAAAGCTGAATTAATTTAATATGTGGTTTATGAAATTATATTGTATTCTTTCACATAATATTAGAAATCCCTAAATTATATATGTATGCTATAAAGACCATGTTTATTTTAATTATACCTATATATTTTGATAACATTAAAAGGGATATATGGGGGTTACTGTTTTGTTTTCACATGGCATTTTAATATTTAAAAATAATTCTATTTAAAATATAATGAAATGTCAATGCATATTGTTCCTGTCATGTTTAAATATACTTTATAATACTTAAAATCATAATTCACAATATGCATTTTTCAAACTGACTTTATTCTCACGTTTTTACAAAGTATTCTTGTAGATAATAGTTCTTTATTTGTCTTTTGATAACATTTTTTCCTTTAAACAGCATTTTTCAAGTACATATAATGAATACATAGCTATTCTGTTATAGTTTCCTTAGATGATTTTTTGTAATATATCTCAATTGTTGGTCTACATTAATTTTAGTTACAAATGACCAGTCTTCTCATTTTGTATATTACCACAGAATGATTTTTAAATACATTTTAATAACCTCTAAACATTTTCTGCCTTTTTATTGTGAACATAATAAACATAAAACTAATAAGTTTTCCAAAAATTCATCAATATGAAGATGCAAACTTATTCTCATCATTAGAAAGTATAATCAGTGTGCTTGAGGCCAGAAATGTTTGCCTAATAATTCAATTCAGTAAATGTGACTAGGGAATTTATCTGACAGGCATTGTGCCATGCACTATGGGAGACTCCCTGGGAAAACATTCCTCTTCCTTAAAATCGAATTTTAATCACTACCGTAAAATGTTCCTTATTTTATGTCTTAATACATGTTAGTAGTCAACAGAAAGATTAACCTCATAGGGTTTCTTTTCCAAAATTTCATTTTTGTGCTCTCATCATCACCTATGAGTTCTCATGGTTTTTTTTTTTTCTGGATTCATACCAGTTGCTAAGTAACATGGAAAAGTACAGCTGCAGTTTTACTTCCTTCAAACTGCTGCTCCTAAATATGAATAAGACCACAGACATTCTATTTTTGTGTTCAGAACGTACCACTTTCAAAGCTTCGGTGTCAGATTTTCTGAAGCATAATGGAGAAGGAAGTGAAATTACGGGCTAAATACGAGTTCAGAAAAAAACATATTAGCTTTATTTTTTTCTCTTAATTTTCCAGATATAAGAGGACACTATCTCTTCAACTTCATAGCTGCCATTACACATTAGAATGTATAGGTGAAGTTATCACAAACATTATCTCATGGCATGGCTTGCTTGACCTTTGAAAACTGCTTATTTCTCAAGACAGTTTCTTAATCTCAGGAACCTTATAAAAAGCTAAATACTTTTCCTTCCTCTTTCAATTGAATGATTTTATACTATAGTTCAGATAATATTATTAAGCATATTTATACAGAATTGCTATGAATCACTTTAAATTCTTTGTGCTTAATTTCTCTTTTGTTTATATGATAGGAATAACATCTAAAGAAATACTCTATGGAGACAGTCTTTCTGCAGTCACAGTGGAAGAACATATGTGAAGTAATGACCCTTTGACGGAGTTCTAGATCATTTCCCTCATCAGAATTCACAATGTGTGTCTGCATCACATCAGTGGAAATGAAGCAAGCTCATATGTTGCCATAAAGACCACCTCTCTCAAATTTAAGTTCCTAATTGCTCTGGTAAAATCTCTTCTGGGGGGAAAGATTCTTGCAAAGCGTATTGAGGTTTTCAAATTTTAATATGTATCTTTCCCTAACACAACTATTTCTATACATTTCTCTTTATCCCTAGACTGTGATATCCCAATAGTGAATGTTCTGTGCCTTTCTTCTTTTCATTGTACTTAATGAAAATTCTTTCATTGTACTTAATGAAAATCAAAGATCATTTATTTCAACCAGTTTAAATAAAAAGTGCTTTAAGAGATCTAATCAATTCTCTGGATAGAAAAAAATATAGTTAGAGAATTGCTTGTCTGTAAAGCAAAATTTTATGACAGGTATATCCAAAATTATTTTCAGAAATATTTGAATAAATACCATTTTACATGTTTCTATAAGGCAAATTATTTTCCCATCATTCTAATTATTAGGGAGATTTCCAATAGAAATACAGCAATTTGAATCATTTTAGATAATCATTTTACACTTCTATCACTGCTTTCATTAAATGAGAAAACTGGAAACTAAATGTCCCTTACTTCAAAAATATTATTATATTGACAGTAATATTTTTAAAATGAACTTTAAGATGAACATTTATAACAATGTTTAAGCTAATCAATATTTAATTGGAGTAGCTAAAAGCATTTCTTTTTCCAATAACAGTATATTATATATGCTATGTGATTATATATGTAAATATTTTTAATAATATTTTATTTTATATAATAAAATTCAAATAATTAGTAAAGACAGTAATAAAATATCTAATTGTATATTGAATTCAAATAATTTAGATCATAAAATTATATAGACCAAATTTTCAGCCTTCTTTTAGTTTTAAATTTTTATTTATCTGATCAGAATTGGCAGTGCTCAAGGATTACTCCTCCTGGACTTTTGCTCAGGCATCATTCTAGGCTTTGGACTCTGACATCCCTACTTTAGATACTCAGGGTACTATGGATGGACTAACCTAATAACTTATATGGAAGAGTAAAGAACTATTTTATAAAAAATTAGAGCAAGGTTGGAGATATTGTACAATTGCCTAGGACAGAGTCTACTCAGGTTTGATTCCTGGCAATATATATGGTCCCCCATGGTGTGACTCCTGAGAATAGAGCCAGAAGTATTCCCTGAACATTACTGCTATGAATCAAAATAAATAAACAAATAAAAATAGTCATAAATAAAAACCTATATACCATTTAAAATCAGTTTTAAAAAAGTACACCAAAATGTGCAAACCTAAATTATTTTTTATAAATTTATAAATTATTCAATTATATTGCTACATTAAGTAATAAAATGATGGTCTTAATATGCTGTGAAAGTAATGATAATATTAATTTATTAGAATTTTCATTCAACACAGATATCCTCAAATGCATTTACCCACAGTTCTAATTGTTCCCTCCAGTAAGTGACCAGACACATTAAAATACATTAGTATTGCATTCAAAGTATTTTTCTCTATGTAAGAACATTATTTTTAATGCATATTTTTTGAAGGGGCCACCACTGGTATCACTCAGAGCTTAATCTTATCTCTGAAGTTAGGAATCACTCCTGGCTATGCTTAAGTAACCATATGAGGTACCAAGAATTAAACTCATCTTGAACACATGCCAGGCAAGCACCCTACCACTATATTATCTCTCTGGCCCCTAAAGACGTTATATTTAGTATAATTATCTTAATGAATAACTTGAAAAAATACATTATAAAATGAAATTGAATAACTAACTTTTACTCTAAAAGAATCTACACCAGAAAAAGTGTCAACACATTAATAAATAAAGTACAAGACTTAAGGGAATCTCCCAGAGGTATTGATGCTGTTTTCCATTTATTCAGAATAAACTGAAGAGGTGGTTATCTGGACTTTAGTGGATATTTAGAGTTGGCTTTATGGCAATGCAGTAGAACTCAAAATGAAGAAAATCTCTTAACTACAATCTATTTTGTTATTGTATCTGAATAAGTTTTATTCTATCATTAAATAATGCTACTACAATATTTTAGGAAGTCAGTGATTTTTGACATCCAATTGACAGTCAGGGAATGAAATAAGGAAGGAAGGAAGGAAGGAAGGAAGGAAGGAAGGAAGGAAGGAAGGAAGGAAGGAAGGAAGGAAGGAAGGAAGGATGGAAGAAAGGAAGGAGGAAGGAAGGAAGCAAACAAGCAAGAATGAAGGAAGAAAGGAAGGGAGGAAGGGAAAGAGGGCAAATGGGAATAAGGGATAGAAGTAGGGAGGAATGGAAAGAGGAATGGCGGGAGAATAAATGTAAGAATGAAGGAATGATGGAAAAAAGAAAAATAGAAAGAACAAAGGAAAGGAGGGAAAATGGAAATTAATTTTAAGTGATTTATAATTTTTCTTTCATTTTATGTGTTCTTATTCTTGGTTACCATGACTAGGAGCTTTAGAAATTTGATTTAACACTTATTTAACTGTGCTATAAATATGCTGTGTTCTCACAAATTAACTACCTGCATTTCTAGATTCATTGATTGACTTAAGGATCATAACTGACAGTGCTCATGGCTTTTGTCTGAGATTATGCTATGCCCAGGGTTTACTCCTGGTGAGATTTAGGTAAGCATAAGTGGTATAAGGAGTTGAATCCCATTCAAGGGTTCATCTTAGAGACTATACTATCTTTTCAATTCATGAATTCACAAAATTCAGTTTTGCACATAGCACTTGATTATGGTGAAGCATAAACATAGTATTTTGTGGCAGTCTTGGAATCATAAATAACTGTTTTGATAGGATCACAATTGATATGTGAAAAGACGTTGGGAATCAGTCTCAACTTTATGCATGTCAGTAATTCTTGTATTTCAGCCATTTCTCCAGATCATTAAAATTTGTATTTACTAAAACAAAAAAAATTAAAAACAAATGAGTCAGAGAAATAGCATGGTGGTAGGGCATTTGCCTTACAGAAGGACAGTCGTTCGAATTCCTGCATCCCTAATGGTCCCCAGAGCCTGCCAGGAACAATTTCTGAGCCGAGAGCAAGGAGCAATCCCTGAGTGCTGTTGGATGTGAACTCCCTCCCAAAAAACCCCAAAACAAGATTTGTATTTATTTTTAGCACTCAAACATATATGTAACAAAATATATGTATTATACTGGATCAACAGTTGAGATGCCCAAAATGATGGTCTGGATCTCAAGGGCCAATGACACTCCACTAACCAGAGACTAATTCAATATGGAGATCTGATGATTATGTCATTTGATATACCCAGGAACATCCTTTCAGTGCTATAGGTCTACACATGACAAGGTGCATGATACTGAGCAGTTCCAGTGATAGGAACCAGGTTGGGCACTGACAGTCAAGCACTTCAAGATCTGTACCCTTTCCTAGCTCAGAATTTTGATATATTAATCTTTATTTAATTTTGCATGTATTTTAATTTTTAAGTGGTTTGAGAAGCTATTTTAGGAGAGTAAAATGGTCACAACTTCCCATATAGATGTGATTTTGTGTGTACAGATTTTTCTCAAGCCATTGGTAAACCTAATCCACAAAATAAAAACTTGATTCTATGAAACTATCCCTTAAATATTGCTAGCCATGTATGTAGATTATCCCTTCTAGCCAGTTATAAAATAAAATTTCAAAATCTCCACCTTAGAATCAAATAGATTTTTTAGAATGGGTTACAAAACTAAGGATGATTTTACTTACTAGATATCAGTTTATTGTTCAAAAAGTCAGAATAATGTGCAGCTAGATGAAAGAAATGTATCTTGTAAGTTCTGAGGTACTAAT
>PVKC010042209.1:0-11998 GCA_004027635.1 Crocidura indochinensis
TTTCTTTCTTTCTTTCTTTCTTTCTTTCTTTCTTTCTTTCTTTCTTTCTTTCTTTCTTTCTTTCTTTCTTTCTTTCTTTCTTTCTTTCAACTTTTTTTTTGAGCAATCCTGGCAATGCTCAAAGACTCCTTCTATCCAGTGATCATGCATTTTTGGGGATTGAACACGGGGTTTCTGCATGAAAAACTTGTGCTCTATCCTATTGAACCATATCCCCAGCTCCTAGTCATGTTTTTGAGGAGGGGAAGGAATACCTCATCTCTGAAAATTCAACACTGCCACCATTGATACTAGTGAGTTCTTTATCATTGAGTACTTTTTACTTGACTTGGGTTTCTGCCTTTCACATTGCAACTGCTTTCACACAAAGGTAATTTCTGGAATCTTCTTGCACTATCACATTAAGAAAAGAATCACTGGACATCTGGAACAGCTGCTGAAAGCAAATGATAAGGAAATTTGCATGTTTGGGGCATGTGCTGTCTATTAATCTTTGAACATTGGGAAATACACTGAAGAGGTCTGGCAGGCACATTTTTTTTCATCTTTTTTTTTTTTCAGAAAGGATTTCAAGGCATAATTTCACTTTGCAGCCTCTCTAGCAAAGTCCTGAGTATTGAGTAAATATATCTGTTTTATGATTTGCTAGTTTCTTTTTTACTCTTGTGAAGCAGTATTCAGTATTATGGTGATTCACTTTACAATGTTTCTTACAGTTTATTGCTTCACATCTTTTTTTTCTCATCTTTGCAGTCTAGCAAATATTTCTTAAATCATATTTTAACATGCCTTTCTTTGATTCAGGCTCTGCTTTCTCAGGAGCCTGGATAAAACACTTCTCTTAATGCATATTTATTCTTAAATCACATTTAAAGATATAAGACTTGTCTGTTATTGTCTCAAATCCTCTTTTTTTTGCCTTGGGAAATAGAAGTTAGTAATTCTAGAAGTAAAAATATTTTCTTTCTAGGTCACAAGTGGCAAAAATTATCTCTTCTATCAACCAGAGTTCTATCTAAGAAATAGAACCATTGGGAATAATGCAGATTGAGAAATTTATTATGGGCTTTGACTTTAAGAAATTGCTGAAATTTGAAAACAAAACCCCAGCAGGTTATTGGGAAGATGAGAGGAAGAGAACTAGGAAGAGCATGGAAAAACTGAAAACTTGCAGACAAGCTAAAACCAGAGGTCCCAACTCACTGAACTTCTAAATTCTTGCCATTTTAATGCATTTAACCCTGCTTTTGTGAACAACCTGTTGGAGAAGGTATTGTTCTCTGAGGAGCCATATTTGCATCTCACCCAGAACTTTGAGAGGTGGAACAAAAATATTGAGCAATAGTCTAGAATAGATGTAGACAATTTTGCTGCCTAGCTGGCAATGGAAATTACTAACTAGATCTGTACATGGGCTCCAAAAAGGGTTTGAAGAGCATTGATCTTCATCAGTGAACTATGGTTATTCCTCATACTGCCTTTTAGTTGTGATAATTATACCTAGAATCAGTTCATGGAATAGAACCCTCATGATGCAGTTTAGCTTAGACAGGTTTGCACATTACAAAACTAACATCCCATGTATAAATAGGACACACTAACAATTCCATCCAAAAGGATGCTATGTTCCCTGATTTACCTTTGATATTTTTCCATTAGCTAATTGAATCACACGCCTACATTGAGATCTTTTAATTTACAAATGGAGGCATAAAGTCAACTACTATTAAAATAATTATTTATTGATAGCAGGATTAGAAGAGAAATTAAAAAATTAGGACTATGGTAATAAGACACCTATATCATAATACAGAGACAAATTCATAATTGTTATTTTTTCTTGCAACTAATTGTATTATTATAGTTGTGATTTATAATACTTTTTACTCACTACTTGTTTCATAATCTCTTTGCCTTCAGCAAGCACAGGTATGCTGTGGTTTTTAAACTGTAAGATGTCCAGAATTTTTCTTTTTAAAATATTTGACATATGAGAAGTTCTTCATATAAGATTGCTTAGTTTTCCATTGGTTTTAATAGTATGAGAGCATTAAGAGATGCCCCGGGGGATCCCCTCGATTGCAGACAGATTTCTTAACTTGAATGTATAGTGGCAAGCTAATTTTCTCTTAGTCATTGAGATAGATAAATCATCCCAGGCAATACTGTAGGCCTCTACTTTGCTTGTTGATTTATAGCATAGAAGCCTGAAGTGACTATGTGGCAGATTCATTAAACTTCATCAAGCAGTGAGTGGTTGCTATATGCCATGGTGGAAGCATTCTACCTCTGAGAACTAAATCTTTTAGACTGGCAGACACCAAGCTTGTGGAAATGAGAAATAGAAATTTTGCTAATCTATTAAAATGCTTACAATATTGTTAATATTTATTATTTTGATATTCAAAGTGCCTTAGTCATCACTACAATGGACACCACAATGTCCAAGATCCTGAATGATTCTATCCTTATGTCACTATAAGCCTACCTCTTCCTTCTCTCCCCTTCACCCACTTCTTGGTAACCTCAACTTTAAAATCAAAGAACATGGTTTTGCCTTCATTTGATACTGTCTATACCATTTTTTTATTTACATATCACAGATAAGTCAAGTTATCTCCCTTTGATTTATTTTACTTGACTTGGCTTTCTAATCCATCTAAGTTGTATAAACTTCAAGATTTCATTTTTATGATATCATAGTATTCTATCATGCATATATATCTGAACATAGGTATGCATATATTTCTTTGAATCATTGATTTTATATTTTGGAAGTAGGTTCCAGAAGAGGAATCACTTGTTATATGGAAGTTACAATCCTCTTTTTTTAGTATCTTCATAGAGTTTGAATCAGAAAACAAACATATCCAACATGATCCAACATTCAATCAGTGAATGAGGGTTCCTATTATGACATTTTTACTAATTCTGGTGTTTCCAGTCTTTTTGATATATTCTATTCTCACTGCAAAATGGTATTTCATTGGTGTTATGCTTTGTATTTACCTGACAATGAAAATTAATAATTAATAATTATTCTTCCATAGAACTTACCATATGTCCTCTCTAGAAAGTATCTGTTCATCTCCATAGAGACTAATCACATTTGTTTTCATTTTGTCCTTGGTCTCTGAATTTCTATGTTTTGAGAAAATGTCATGTTCTGATCATGACTTGAGGACATATGCTGTATCTTTGAGAATATCCGCCCAGCACTGCAACAAGGTGCTGTCACCCAACTGTCTTTCATTTGTTTGCTAAAAGTATCGGATTTGTTTTAGAAAAGTGATGAGCATAAGCATTAATAGATTATTTGCTTTATTATTATATCAAATGAATTTCTTGGCCAGAAATAAATTCCCTGACAATGTCCTGGATGGTGAATAAGGCATTATGAGACTGTAGATGACAGTTTGAACAGAAATTCTGCAGAAAGGAAAAACAAATCCATTATCACAATGCTTATTCTGGTAGGAATAAAGTATATTCTTTCCACATGGAAGCAGATCAATTTAATCGACCAACCATTGAGTAGCTGATTTAATGTAGAATAGTACCCTATCATGGTTCAAGTGATGTCTGCATTTTTGAAAGACTATATACATATGGCTATAGTATAATAACCATTAGCAATTAGAGATCTTCCTGCATCATCTATGTATAATCTCACTACCTGCTTTTTGGATCACTTTTTTCAGAAACCCTTTGAGCAATGAATTAAGTAACAAAAAAAATGACAATGCTGAACTACATATTAGGCTGTAGAGCAGCAGCTATAGTTTATTTATTAGTCTCAGCAATGAAGTATATTATATAATATTTTCAAAATCAGTGTCTATTTAGAGATAATTTTAAGTTTCCTATAAAGCCTCTGTCCACCCACTTAAACTATTAGTCATTGTTCATATTTTGATATAGATTGATATACTTTCCTAGGAAAGACCTAAATTTTTGGATCAAAGTTGACTCCTGAAAAATATCCTAATATCATGCTTCTTCAGAGAAAAAGTGGGGTGGGGTTATGCAATAGCTGAGCACTTGCAGGGAGATCTGCATTATATAGTAACAATAGCATACAAAATTGGAGGGATTTTTCTTCCTCAATTTGAATATATTTTATGTACATTAAAATTATGTTTTTCACTTCCTTAATTGACTGTTACTTTTACTGTTGACTATCTTTGAAGAATACTTTCTAGGTTCATCTTTTTCTTTTTTTTTTTACACTAGCTTTCCATGCAACCAGTCTGGGTTTCGGAATCTCTGGTGCCACATATGGTCCCTTGAGCCTAGCCAGGAGTGATCCCTGAGTACAGAGCCAGGAGTAAGACCTCTTGGTTCATCTTTATCCTCCTTGCTAATGGCTTAAAAACATTTGATAGTCTGTCAAACTATTTATGAAGGATTCTCATGTTTTCTATGCATTTAATTAAGATTCCTTCCTCCAATAGCCATTAAATTGGCAGGAGTAAAAATAGGCATGTGATTGGTAGAAGAGATGATTTTTTTCCATGTGAGCAAGGAAAATTTTCAGCGACCGTGTATATAGAAGCGAAACTAATGGTCTTCCTGATTCCAGATGTATGTAGGAATTTATTCTGAAGTTCTTTGAAATTAACTGCTTTGCCATTTAAGAGTGTATTTTGTGTATTCACCTTTTTTCTTTAGTGTATCATTGAGGAGTTTAATTACATTTTATTTTATTTTATTATTACTATTGATTAATTGATTAATTATTCGGTTTTGGGGTCACACACAGCAGTGCTCAGGGGTCTCTCTTGGTTCTGTACTCAGAAATCGCCCCTAGCAGGCTGGTAGACCATATGGAATGCAAGGAATCAGACCAGGTCCATCACAGGTCAGCCACGTTCAAGGCAAATACCCTACCGCTGTGCTCTCTCTCTGGCCCCCAATAATCATCTGGCCCCTTAATTACATTTTATTAATGTTGCCCCCAATAATCATTTTCTTATCAAGAGGGTACCAACTTGAGTGAATAGTTCTTAACGCTTAGGTTTTATCCTATGTCTAAACTCTAACTCTGCATAATTTGTAATAATAATTTTACATATGAAAATGTGAAGAAATGCATTACTGACTCACCTCTGCTGAAACTAACTTTCCAATTATGTTGTGATTTCTCATGCCTTTGTATTTGTTGACATTGAGCAGGAATCTTTTCTGTGACTTCCTCTGGAAGGATCGTCTTAGCCCTACAGAAATTTTCTATATCTAAAGCTCCATATAATCATTTATAAGAATCAAGAGAGCTTCTTTGAATAAAGTTATTATCAAGGTAAATCCCAGAGAAAAAATTACCTGAACCAATTACATTTTAATATGGCTAGAAAGGTTAAAGACATTTTATGTAAGTATAATACAAGCATAATCGTTTACATTTGGTGTAACTTTAAACATGTTGACATTTATGTGTCTTGGGCTTGCCTTTGATTATACTCACTATGCTCTTTTGAAATGAAATTAGTTTACATATATAAAACTGGTTAGAATCATGACTGCTACTTTCCATCACATAGTTTCAGTTTACAAAAATATGACCACAGTATATCAGCAATGGAAGAACATTAACATTGTTACTTTATTTATAATCCTCAATTTCTAATCAATTTTCACCGCTAAGACAATACATTTGTTAACAGTGAAAATTAAAATAATTCAGAGTTATAGATTGATTTTTCCTTTCTTGCTTCTCAGTTTGAACAGCTTCCTTGGCCTTTCCTTAGTTTTCCTGTGCTAACAGTTTTAAAGATTATACAAGCATGTCAAAAGTTGAGAAATTGTTGAAAGAAAATAATCATTAAAACAATAATTATTAAAAGGTTATTGTACATATACCAAGAATGAAAAATGCAAACCAGGAAAATTTTGGAGAAAATATGAAAGAATTTCAGGTTTATATTGTTATAAAATTACTTCTTTGGATCAGAGACAATACAGGGGTAAGGGACTTGCCTTACATATAGCTGACCCTGGTTTGCTTTTAGCACTCCATATGGTACCCTAAAGCTGCCAGGAAGGAATCTTGAGCACAGAGCTAATCCCTGAATGATTCCCTCACAGAATTCTCTCACAAAAATAATCCTTGACAAAGATGGATGTGGTCCCAAAACCAAGCAAAAAATTGACTTACTCCTCCAGTTAAGAAATAGTAGTTATTTATTTTTCAGAGTCACTAGTTATGCTAGAATTTTCTTAAATAAAATTAGAAACAAGTAGGGTTTGAGCAATAGCACAGTAGGTAGGGCACTTAGCTTGTATACAGCCAACCCAGGTTTTGATTTCTGGCATCCCGTATGGTCCCTTGAGCTCATCAAGAGTGATTTCTGTGTGCAGAAACAGGAGAAACCCTGGAGCACCACCAGATGTGCCCCCCCCCAAAACAAAACCAAACAAACAAAAACACAGCAAATTAGGAATAAAACCCTTCTCATAACATTTCATTATCATTTTCAGAAGTATCAAAAAGAAATGACTCAAGTCAAGTTAGTCTTGAAAAATAAGTCAAACTAAACTTTATGTGATTAAACTGGGTTAGTCTTAGAATTTTCAAATTATTTTACTATTGAACAAGATTTTTCTTAGGGACTGCTATTTATATTAATTTTGTCTGGTTGTTTTCTCATGATTTACATCTTTCTTAAAAACTTACAAAAGTCAATGGTATGTTTTTGTCATTGCATCCTAAAAGTAGTGTACTGTTGTTTTAATATATTAATAGAAGTCCTAGAGTTGGTGTGGGGATGGTGAGGCCTTTCTCGGCTAGGCCTGGCTCCTGTTGCTCCTTATGCCCCTGAGTCTAAAATCTGCAGGGTAATGGCGGAGAAACTCACAAAGCAGTCAGATGAAGTTCCGGGAGTAAGCCAGCTTTATTTCATTGTCCCTACCACCATGTACTCCTCCTCACGTGGCCTCTATAGTAAGCCTAAACTAGCAGCTACTTCTCTACTCCTTCTGGCTCTCTCTGCCTCTGTCTCCATTTCAGATGCTTTTTCCAAGCTTCCTAGCTCACTAACTCCTTTTGCTGAAGCTACTGCTGATGCTGACTTGCTGATGCTGACTTGCTGATACTGAATCTGATGCTGATTTCCTCTGTTGAATCTCGCTTCTGCTCCTCGCTTCTGCCTCTAACTCTCCTCCTTGATCTCTCTCTCTCTCTCTCCCCACCTCTACCAGCCCCAATCCAGGTGTGGGTAGTTCTGATCATTCAGGTCGGATAAATAAATTGGGGGAGGAGATATCCACAGTGTACAACTCTTGACTTCTATTACTGATGATGTTTCCCCTAACCACTTGAATGAGAGTGTTTGCCAATATTCCTAATTCAAAGTTATATCTTTTTTGTTTGATTGAGTTTTGTTCACACTTGGCCAGTGTTTAGAGCTCTTCTTCTTAGCTCTGATCTCAGTGGTCATTTTTGGCATTGCTTGAAGACCATATATGAAACCAGGTATTGAACTGTGGTCAGTCATTTACAAGGCAAGCATTGTTTTTCCTGTACTGTCTAGTTCTAAAGTAATATTTTAAGGTTTTTTTTGGGGGGTGGGGAAGGAGTAATTAATAAGTACTTGTGGTGAGGTGGGACACTTGACTTTTGAATTTATTTAAAATCTCTTTCCCTCAAAAGTTTTTCCCCATATACTCTAATTCATTTCTATGTAAAATTTATTTAGGACTGATATCCAGTTCGACCATTTACAGCACCTTGAAATGGAGACAATCTCTTTATCTTTATTTTGAGGGGACCCACCAATTGGTGTTCAGGTATCTGAAGAATATTCCCTAAAAAACTCAGCCAAACAGTATACTGGTTTAGTGCTATGGTGTGAGGATATAGTGCTGCTTTGGCCCTGGGCTTTCTGGGACCCCCAGAGTTATACCCAGCAATACTTAGTGGACCATGTGGTGCCAGAGATTGAATTTGATTCAAGTAGTGCCTTAGCCCCTTTCCCTTATATTATCTTCCTGGTGTCCCACTCTCTTCATTCTAGGAGCATGTCATGGCTTCTAACTTGATAAAATATTTTTTGGCACATCTGTACTTTTCTTGCTCCAGTCTCAGAATAAAACATTTCTCATAGGAGCCTAGTTCCTTTAGGTGGATAATGATATATTTTTCTTTTAAATTTTTGATCTTGATATCTAAAGGTCAAGATCTAATGCTAACTACATTTACTGCTTTGAGGGATTTTCATTGGAAGTATATCTTTGAAATGGAGAAAGAATTTATGCATATGTTTTATCATTTATTTATATCTATTTATTTGTATTCCAGTTTTCATATATTAAAAACCTGTAGCTCACTGATACTCTTGATTCTACAAAAACATCACAAGTTTCAATGTAATTCCTCCCTTTGCATATGTTTGATTCCATTTTCTGATCATGAGAAATTCAATTATGTGTAATTTTTTCAGTGTTCCTCTTGCATATAACCTCTCTCTCTCTTTACATGTGCTCACATGGTCCTACAAGCTTTACTATTCTGTATGGGTGTTCTTTCTTATTCTCACTGCTACCACATACACTGCTTTGCACCAGATCTTCACATTGAAAGACTGGGATAATTCTTTTCCACCTTGAATCCCTCTTCATCCCACTTGGGCTTGGTTTTCCATGTTGGGCCTGTGCTTTGATTCTCAATACATGTTTATTCCTGTGATATTTTTAAAAATAAATTGTTTCTAGTGACAAAGGAATAAGAGAAGAGGGTACTTGGAGGAATATGATAAAATAAAATAGATTTGAATATAGAAAGATTATGGATGAAATCTCTCTCTGTCTCTTTCTGCTTTGTTTATTTTTGGGTAATACCCAGTGATGTTCAGGGTTTATTCTTGACTCTGTGCTTGGGGGTCACATACAGAGTTGAGGCCAAACCAGGGTGATCTATTTTAGACAAGACAAGCCTCTTTACTATCTCTCCAGTTTGGAAATGATTCATTATTAGAGCTTATTGTCACATATCTGCCCTTATATAGATATTGACACCTGTTCCTCACCACTCAGGGCCTATAGCTTGCTATAAATATTCAAAAGCCTGCATTGTCTCAAATATAGTTTTATTTTATAATTTTTATTTTTGAGGCCTCTGAGAAGTATATGGCCATTCAGGACTACACTCAGTGGTGCACTCAGTGCTGGTCAGTGGGCAGGCCATGTGGTGCCAGCCATATGATTTAGATCTAAGTCTTGTACTATCTCTTAGTCATCAGTTCTAGTTTTAGTTCTTCTTTTTAAGTCCTGGAGATGTCCTTTGATTTAATTTTGAATCTGTATGTTAAAATTTAAGGTTAGATTTTTTTTTTGTTTTTATAATCTAGCTTATCTGTGCATTTATGTAAGAAAATGTGTTTGTGTTAGTTTCACCTACAATTTCTTTAGTATCATTTTAAAACGTTCTTCTGTCAGATTTATGTAATCACTTTCTAAATGATATTTATCAAAGTATAGAGACAGAAGATGACACATGTTTTTATTTAGTGTTTATTTATTACAAATGTTCCCAACAGATACAATGTTTAGTACTATAATAAACGTTTCAGATATTTGTTGTCACTGTATTTCTCTCTTTTCCTTTTCTTCCTTTCTATGAATTTTAAAATATTTAAAAATATTTAAAAAAATTAATTATCTGGAAACAAATGTGTCATAAACATCTTTTTTCAGTGTGTGATACTTTTGCTTTAAATAAAGCAAAATAAAAAAAAAAAGAAGTAATCCAGTTTTAAGTTTTTTTCTAGTCCCACCCACATTCCTTCCATTCCCTTTATTGTTTTTGCAATGACTAAGGCCTTCCCATTTTGGGGAACTGTGATACTTAGTTACACACCATGATTTTACTTTAGCTAGGGGGTTCACAATCTAGAGATGTGAGTTTGGGTATCCAAGCTTCTCCATGCTCTGAAGATCACATGTTCAAATGAATTTCTGGCTGTTCTCATCAACAGTTCTAGCAACTAAGTTCTGCTCGTGTGGTTGCATCAGCAATTCAGCAAACTCTCACCTGCAAAGCAGAGGCTTTGCCGCAGAGCCATCTACAGGACCTGGAAGCATTATCACTCAAATGAAACAACCCAGTGTGTTCTATTCATAGCACACACTGATTATGAACCAGTTGTAATACTACTCTGAAATAGTAAAATAAAAGGAAGTGACACATCTCTGTGTGTAGGACCATATCCAAGCAAAGTAACTTTGGATGAAGAGGAATCAGAGATCAGTATGAGGTAAAGATGCAATTATATTCTGTGATAGTTGCTTTCCCTTCTAATAGAAAGGAGATAAATTTGAGTGGAGTTTTTGCAAGGTGAGAACCACCAAAATAGTCATTGACCCAAAATTAAGTTCATCTTTTGCCTGAATAAGCATCAGCCTTCTTCAATGGAAGCTGAGTGATAATTGTGTCAAATCCTGCAGATGTTTCAGGCTCCATTCACATGAGTTCTTTACCTTTCTGTACTCTTGAATGGTAGGTTGTGCATTCCACAAACCCCAGAGTGGAAGAAGGAATCCCATGTTCCCTATCTGGGTAGGAAAAGAGATGCTTGCTCGGTAGCAATTCCTCACAATAAATAATCCACACAGAAGTTAGGAAGATTTAGCAGGCAAGAAACCTACACTACAAGCTGTTCACCTGAAAGTCAGTCGCTTCACTACGTGAAACCATGAACCTAGATGGCAGCTCCCAGCTCAGGCCTCCTGAGTAGCCTTTATTGGGATCAAAATAAAGTCCACCTCCAATGGGAGGGGAAAAGCCAGATGAGAAGGAAATGAGAAAACGAAACCAGGAGCAATTTCTGAGCGCATAGCCAGGAGTAACCCCTGAGTGTCACCGGGTGTGGCCCCAAAACCAATATATATATATTAATATATATAATATATAATATATATTAATATATATTAACACAATGTAGTAAAATAAATATAATAACATTTGTCTTCACAATATGATTTAAATATTTGATTTATGTCAGTCTTACAGAAGATGGCAGTAGAGTGTATAATTCTAACAAGTCAGCGTATTTGCAATAATTTTCTAACAAATGAAAGTCTTTTTTTTTTTTAGCAGAATCGATGTTATTTTTTTTCAGGAGGAGCACACCCAATTGAAATATCTTTTTGATATAACATTTCCGTAAGGAGCTTTTGCTGTATTTCCCATTGATGTTCTGATTAGTAGCTTAAAATAAAATGGAAATTTAAGAAATCCTTTTAGCATAAGTGTACTGGCTAATTTGACATTTTATGTTTTAGTTTATGTAAACTGCCATATTTTATACTCTTAAATCCCCATTTAAATTCTTAAGTACTTCCATTATACATGAATTGCTATGTAATAATATATATACATTTACATTAGTAATCCACAAAGTAGATATTGAATATATACATCTATAGCTAGGTAAAATGTGCCTATCTAGTTATAGTATAGATATTATTTATTTTAATATAATTCTTAATTAAAAGTTTTATTGTAAATATTTCTTAGTGTTAAACTAACAATTTAGCAAGTTTCTCATTTTATTTTTCAAAGTTACAAGTTCTGAAACAATTTTTAAAAAAAATGGTACAAAATACTGAAATAATACTATGTCTTTTCTATCTTGGTCTGTATTGGTCTACCTACCCAGACTAATAGCAGTTGCATTCTGGGAGGTTGTTTGAAATTCAGAATCTCAGCACTAAAAAACAAATTGCATTTTTTTTATATTTAAATGACAGACATTTATTGAATATATAACAGCAAATCTTACACAGTGATATTTAAGGTACACAATGGCAAATCTTACACAGTGATATTTAAGGTACACGGTGACAATAAATGAGGGCCTTTCCACCAGCAGTGTTGTCCTCCCTTCATCCCTGTTCCCAAGCATATATCCCATATCTCCCTCCTTTATCCCCCAGAATGTTAGTGCATCTAAAAGCATATATGTTAACACAAATGTAAACCTTCTTTTTTTTTTTTTTTTTT
>PVKC010042210.1:0-11993 GCA_004027635.1 Crocidura indochinensis
TCCTTTTTCTATACAGTCCGTGTGAGGAACACAGCCTGTGGTAAGAATTGGGAGGCCTTATTTTTTTTTCCTTCTTTTTTTTTTTTGTCTCATAGTGATAGATAGTATAATGGATAAAGCACTTGCTTTGATGCACATAACACAGGTTTAATTTCTGGCACCCTCTATGGTTCCTCAAAATCCCTCCAGAAATGATATTTTTGCTTTTATAATTTCTTCATTTAAATACCATGTTTACACACATTTTCATAATTGAGTTTCAGCCATAAAATACACATCTCCCTTTACCACTGCAACTTTTCCACCACATTGTCCCCTCATTTCCTATCTGCACCTACCATCTGCCTGTCTTCAAGACAGACATTGTATTTCTCTCTCTATTGTGGTCATCCATAGGTATTAGTGTAGTTATTTATCTATCTGCACTTACCACTCTTTGTGATTAGCTTGTTATCATGGGCTGGTCCTTCTAGATCTCATCTTTATTGTCTCTGGGTATTATTATTAGTCTCTGGGTGAGACTATTTTGTGCTTATCTCTCTCCTCTGACTCATTTCACTCAGCGTTTCTCTAAATCCATCCATATATAAACAAAATTTGTAACTTCATTTCTTCTAACAGCTTCAGAATATTCCATTGTATAGATGCACCATGGTTTCTTTAGCCACTCATTTATTGTTGGGCATCTGGGTTGCTTCCAGATTCTGGCTATAATAAATAGTGCTGCTATCAACAAAGATGTGCAGAAGGTATTATTGTATTGTGTTTTTGTGGTTTTAGGGTATATCTCTTGGAGTGGTATTGCTGGATCATATGAGAGCTCAATGTCCAGTCTTTTAAGGAATATCCATACTGTTTTCCAGAAAGGTTGGACTAGGTGACATTCCACCAGCAGTTAACGAGAGTTCCTTTCTCCACACATCCCTGCCAGTAGTGACTGTGCTGAAGCTTCTCAGTTAAATGTAATCTCATTTATTTATCTCTGCTTTCACTTGTTTGGACAGTGCTGTTTCCTCCTTGAAGATGCCTTTAGTTTCAATAAAATGAAGTGTTTAACTTATGTTTTCTTCTATATACCCTATAGTTTCAGGTATGATATCCAGGTCTTTAATCCATTTGGACTTGACCTTTTTTGCATGGTGTTAGATAGAGGTCTGAGTTTGTGTTCTTGCATGTGGCTAAGCAGTTGTCCCAACACCACTTGTTGAAGAGGCTTTCCTTGTTCCATTTTGTGTTTCTTGCCTCTTTATCAAAGATTAATTGATCGAAAGTCTGTGTGTCTTTATCTGAATATTCACATATATTCCATTGGTCTGAGGGTTTATCTTTATTCCAATGTCATGCTGTCTTAATGATTACTGTTTTGTAATACAATTTAAAGTTTGGGATAGAAATGCCTCCCATCTTCTTTTTCATCAGGGTTGCTATAGTATTATTGGGAATTTATTGTTCCAAATGAATTTCAGTAGTTTTTGATCCACTTCTTTGAAAAATGTGATGGGTATTCTTAGAGGGATTAAATCTGTACAATGCTCTGGGAATTATTGCCATTTTAAGGATGTTAATCCTCCCAATCCATGAGCAGTAGATATATCTCCATCTCTTTGTGTACTCTTTTATTTTTTGAATTAACATTTTATAGTTTTCTTCGTATAGGTTCTTCACTTTTTTAGTTAAGTTGATTCCAAGGTATTTGAATTTTTGTGTTCATATTGTGAATGGGAGTATTTTTTAATGTTCCTATTTTTCTATTATTATTTGTGAATAAGAAAGTCATTGATATTTGTGCATTAATTTTGTATCCTGCCACTTTGCTTTATGAATATATTGTTTCTAGGAGCTTTTTGGTAGTCTTTAGAATTTTTAAATATAGTATCATGTTATCTGCAAACAGTGAGAGCTTGATTTCTTCCTTTTCTATCTGGATGCCCTTGATATCTTTTTCTTGTCTAACTGCTATTTCAAGTAATTCCAGTAACTTATTGAATTGGAATGGTGAGAGGGAGCAGCCTTGCTTTGTGCCAGATCTTAGCAGAAAGGCTTTCTGTTTTTCCCCATTGAGTATAATATTTGCCATGGGTTTGTGATAAATGACCATGACTATATTGAGAAAAGTTTCATTCATTTCCATCTTATTGAGACTTTTTTGGTTTGTTTTTTTTTTTGGGGGGGGGTCACACCCAGTGATGCTCAGGAGTTACTCCTGGCTATGTGTTCAGAAACCGCTCCTTATTTGGGGACCATATGGGACACTGGGGTATCAAACTGCAGTCCATCCTATACTAGCACCTGCAAGGAAGATGCCTTACTAATCTGTGCCACTGCTCTGATCCCAAGAGATTTGTTTTTATCATGAATGTGTGTTGAACCTTATCAGATGCTTCCTTTGCATCTATTGATATAATAAGATGGCTTTTAATTCTCCTTTTGTTGATGTAGTGTAATGTAAGTTGATTGATATGAGTGTGTTGAAACATCCTTGCATCTTCAGAATGAATCCTACTTGGTCATGGCTTATGACCTCCTCTTCCTCTTCCTCCTCCTCCTCCTCCTCCTCCTCCTTCTTCTTCTCTTTTTCTTTCTTCTTCTTCTTCTTCTTCTTCTTCTTCTTCTTCTTCTTCTTCTTCTTCTTCTTCTTCTTCTTCTTCTCCTTCTTCTTCTTCTTCTTCTTCTCCTCCTCCTGCTCCTCCTCTTCCTCTTCCTCTTCCTCCTTCTCCTTCTTCCTTTCTTCTTCTTTCTTCTTTTCTTTTGACACACCTGGTGATGCTCAGGAGTTACTCCTGGCTATGTGCTCAGAAATATCTTCTGACTTGGGGGACCATATAGGATGCTGGGTGATTGAACCACAGTCTTTTCTAGGTTAGCATGTGCAAGGCAGACACCCTACCACTTGCACCACCACTCCGGCCTCAGTTTATGATTTTCTTGACGAGGAATTGGATCCTATTTGCTTGATTTTGTTAAGGATATTTGCATCTGTGTTTATCAGGAATATTGGTCTGTAGTTCTCTTTTTGGGTGGATATCTGTCTATTTTGGTTATCTTCATAAAACCTATTTGGGAATGTTTCTGTTTCTCCAATTTCCTGGAAAAGCCTGAAAAGCATAGGCAGTAGATCCTGTGGGAAGTTTGAAAGAATTTATTAGTCAATCCAATAGGCTGGGGCTTTTAGGGGAAAACTTTGATTACCATTTTAATTTTCTCAATAGTGATGGGTCTGTGGTTCAACCGTGGGAAGTTATGAGTCTAAGAATCTATTCATTTCTTCCAGATTCTCATGTTTTGTTGCATAGAACTTATCAAAGTAGTCTCTGATTATCCTTTGAATTTCTGTAGCATCTGTAGTAATCTGCTCATTTTTATTTCTGATTCGATTTAAGTTTTTCTCTTCTTTATGAGGTTTGCTATTGGTTTATTGATCTTATTTATTTTTTCAAAAGAACCAACTCTTGCTTTGATCTATCAAAATGTTTGTTGGATTTCCTATTCATTGATTTCAGCTCAAAGCTTTATTAATTCCTCTGTCTCCCTATTTTTGGTTCGATTTGTGTTTCGCTTTCCAGTTTTGAAAGTTATTTATATAGGCCCCTTCTTCCTTCCTGATGGATGTTTGCAAGGCTATAAATTTTCCTCATAGTACAAGTGTTGCTGTCTCCCACAGATTCTGATAGTTTGTGTCTTCATTCTCATTTGTTTCCAGGAATCTTTTGATTTCCTCTTTAATTTAGCCTCTGAACCACCACTAAAAAGAAAAAAAAACCCAAAGCAACTAATTTGTGATATATCTCCCCTCAATCTTTTTCCTCCTCATGTCACATGCATTTATTAGTCCACTGGGATTTTCTAGACAGGTCAGGAATCAGTGATGATCACCACTGTAGTAATGAGCATGCCTGACATATTATGGGGTTATCAGACAGTGTTTGTTTTCATCAAAAACAAAAGGTTTTTCCTTTTTTTGTTTAATAATTTTTATTGTGACCAAGGTGAATTACAAGTCTTTCACAGTAATATTTAAGGTACATTGTGACATTGAATCAGGGGTATTCCCACCACCAGTGTTGTCTTCCTTCCATCCCTTTTCCCAGCATCCCTCCTTTGCCCCCAGACTGCTAGTATAACTGGTCCCCTCTGTGTATAGCTTTTTAAAGATTGGGCACTGATTCTGTTGTCATTGACTTTGGGTTTGGTGTTTAAGTCTGATCATTTTTTATTTCTACTCAATGTTCATAGGACTGTCTGATTCTGGTACCATCTATTTTTTCCCTAAATTTATGAGGCAAAACAAGATGATTCAAATTATGTGGTTCTGTTTGGAAAAAAAAGAAGAAAATGAGAAAAGAAAAAAAAACAAAAACAAAACAAAGAAAAACCTGGGAGGAGTCCATATAGAGGTTATAAATATCAAATTAAAAAGAAGAAAAACATTAAAAACCCCACAAAAAAGAAAATCAACAACAACAAAAGAAGAAACAAAACAAAAATCAGACAAAAGATCAAAATCAAAAACTACAAAAAAAAATAAATAAAACAAACACCACCACAGCAGCAAATACAACAACCAAACAATAACCATAAGATCGAAAGAAAAAAATGAAAGAAAAGAGAAAAGGAAGGAGGACTGGTGTGGTAAGGTTTTTTTGTTTTTGTTTTTGAAAGAAACAAGAAAGCTTGTTGATCAGTAGGGCTCGGGGGTTCCCATTTGGACTGTCTGCATGATAGGTGCTCAGTAGAGATTTGCTGTTTATTTAAACTATGTATTTATCATACTTTGCCCCTCCATCCTGTGTAAAACCCCTCCCTCTCTTTTTCTATTTAACGCAAATGTAAAACAAGACCAAATACCTACATGGTTACTACAGCATCTCACTCTCGCCATGGATAATTTCTTTATGTGCTTCAGAATGTCTTTCAAAGATTCTTGCCCTAAGAAGCTCATGTAAGAAATGGCCCAGAACATGACTTTTTAGTTAATTTTTTTGTTTTCAAGAGATCAGAGTGTCTTTTTTTGCCATGCTCACAAACAACATGTTTAATAATCAGTTTTACACTTTTAAGGTAGACCAAGGTCTGGATAAACTGCCTACACATTCTGAAGTCAGCCTTTCTTTCTGAAAGTGAAACATTGCTTAACTCATTTCCTGTCTTCTCCAGGAACCTGTGGGAGTTACTAGTAATTCTATAAAGGTGTTCTTAAATATTTGCCCATAGCCCAGATGTAAGTTTGCTAAGCTAATACCTGATAATGTTACTATAATGTGATGATTTTCTCCTCTATCTTTGCTAGATGATTTCAGTTACTTTCAAGAACATTAACTCAATTCTATCCAATTTGTAGATTCTTCTCTTTCCTAGAGAAGAGAATCTTAACATTCTAGTCCATCTGAAATAGTAACACTATTTTCTGTGTTACCTATTAATTTTGTCATACCTTTTGCTAATCCATGGGTCAGCTCCTTTGTTCTATTTATTTCAGATATCATTTTAAAACTCATTTCTTCATTACTCACAAACCCTACCAAATTTTGGATTTCATCTAATTATTTTCTAATATATCTTTATTTAAACACCATGATTAAAAGCATGACTATAGTTGGATCTAATTCTTGAATTAAAATTTTTTTATTTTGATCAAAGTGGATTACAAATCTTTCACAGTAATATTTTTGGTACATTTCCACCACCAGTGTTATCCTTCCTTTATCCCTGTTCCCAGCATGCATCCCATATCTTCCTCCTTTGATCCTCAGGCTGCTAGTATAAGTGGTCCCCTCTGTGTCTAGCTTGTTGTAGATTGGGTTTCAATTCTGTTGTCATTGGCTTTGGCTTTGGCATTTAAATATGATCAACCCCCCACCCCAAATATGATCAATTTTTATTCCTACTCAATGTTCCTACACCTGTTTGGTCTTGGTACCCTCCATTATTCCCCCCCCCTCAATTTGTGTGGCAAAACAAAATGGTTCAAGTTTGTGGTTCTGTTTGGAGGGAAGAAAAAAGGAAGAGAAAAAAGTGGTGGGTAAAAATCAAACAAGAAAGGAATGGGAGTAGTCATTCTAGAGACTATAAATGTCAATTTAAGAGAAGAAAGGGAAAAAGGAAGAAAAACATAAAAACCATACAAAAAATATCAAACAAAAGAACCCGAAAAGCACCATAGCAATAAAGACAACCAAACAATAATCGTAGTCCTGAAATAAAAACAAAACAAAGCACACATAGAAGAAAACAATAACAGCAACAACAACAATAGCAAAACATTAATTTGTGCTTTTCTTTTTACATTAAATATGGGGAGATTAGAAAGGGAATTCCCTTGAACTAAAGGTAAAGGGTTTCTCCGCCCTTGAAACATATTGTCATGGGAGTAACTATAGGCTTTGTACATGCTCTTTTTCTCTTCCCTAGGTCCTTTTGTGCTGTCTGGAAGCTTTCCGCTCAGTCGTGAATGATAAAATCCGCCCTCTGTAACTAGAGATCTCGGTATTTGCACAAGTCATAGGATGGAAACTAGAGTGAAGTCTTTCTTTACATTTCTAGCAGTTCTGTTCCAACACTGTAATTTTAATCAGTTTTGGATCTAATTCTTTTTTTGTTTGTTTGTTTTTGTTTTTGGGTCACACCCAGCAGTGCTCAGGGGTTACTCCTGCCTCCATACTCAGAAATTGCTCCTGGCAGGCACGGGGGACCATATGGGGCACCGGGATTCGAACCGACGACCTTTTGCATGAAAGGCAAACGCCTTACCTCCATGCTATCTCCCGGGCCCCAAGATCTAATTCTTAAATAATCTTAGCAACTTTAAAAATTTCATCCTGTTTTGAATGTGTCTTTTCTTTGATCTTGCCTTTTAAACAACTGAAGTAAAGAAATCAAGTAGAGCACATGCTTTGCATGTGTGAGGTTTTGGTTTTTGTCTCTTATTTTACATGATCTTCTGAGCATCAGCAAGGTGCTCCCCAACCCCCACCAAGAACTTTCAGGGCCCAGCATTTCTGGAGTTAACTCTGGGCTTCAAAGCACTGCCAGATGCGTTTCCCCTATAAAAGTACTTGAGTTGAATAGAGGGTACCCTTCATAACTTTGTTGCTTTCTTCCAAGTTTGCCAATCTTTGATATATTCATCTGTCTTGATTCAAAGTGTAGTATGGTCAGAATTACATTTTTTTTTTGTAAGTAGAAAATTTCAATTACTGCTCAGTGGTGGCTGGAACAAAGTATGCATACAGTCTTCCACAAGTAGCTCTTAAGAGAATGATGACTGTGTAACCAAACATGGCATTAATTTTCTCTCTGAATAGACTTGTGTGAGAAATGGGAAAATAAATTAATATGATGGTGTTTCCCTGTATGTAGGATAAATGAAAAATATGATATGTTGGGAGAGAGGTAGAGGAAGGATAGCTTCTTCAGGTGTTATCAGACTGGCTTTCCAAGCATGATACAATCTTGTTCCTTCCCTATTAACATAGATGGTAAGTGGGACTCAAGCTATGCTTCCCGCTTCCCTGCCATCACAAGGAGGACTCCTAGCAGAAGCCAGCAACTGTTAATTTCTCTCAGCCAATCAAGTCAATGATGTCACTGTATCATCCCTTGACCAGTTTCATCTATGCCTGTCAGCCAGAGGGTCTGTGGATTTTATTCTTATTTAACGTTCTTTTGGGAACTTCCCTGGTGTTTCATTTTGTTTTGGTTTTGAGACACTCCTGACTGTCCTTACAGCTTACTTTTAGCTCTGAGCTCAGGAATCCCCCTAGTGATCCCTAGGAATGTCAAGTGCAAGTGATTAATGCCAGTCTTTTGAGATAGGAAGGGGAGGTCATAGTATGAGACTAGGGGGGTCACCAGGACTATAGCATGTTGCAAGGGGACCCCAGTCTTAAAAAAAAGGTTGAGGAGGGCTACAATAATACTTCTAACAGTGAGAATAGATCATCCCTTTAAAATCTTCTAGAAAGGAGGACACATTACCTCTTTAGTAACCAGAAAGCTCTCTGACAGGGAATTATTTTTGAAACGCCAGGTAATCTAACAAACCTTTTCCATTTTACCCTGTCAGTCATGAAGAGCTGGATACCTCTATCTCAGATAGCCCTTCACTTCTCAGAAGACAGGTATTAATCACCACCTTGACCACCAGGCTCTTTCTAGTCTTCCTGTGATTTTTCGAACACTCAACATTTATTCTGCTTTTTTCATATCTGCTGAGACTCTGCCAGGTCTTGGGACTTTGGATCCCATATTTATAGGACCCAGTGCTGTGAAATCATCCAGAGAATAAGCACATAGATAAACATAAGAAATAAATCTTGGGGCCAGAGAGATAGCATGGAGATAGGGTGCTTGCCTTGCATGCAGAAGGACGCTGGTTTGAATCCTGGCATCCCATATGGTCCCACTGAGCCTTCCAGGAGTGATTTCTTAGCATAGAGCTAGGAGAAACCCCTGAGCGCTGCTTGGTGTGACCCAAAAACCAAAAAAGAGGGGAAAAAAAGGAAAGAAAAGTCAGTCTTCTTCAAGAACCACTGGAAGTAGCATCTGGAAGTAGAGTCAAGATGAAGGGTTAGAGGGGTGTGAGGAAAAAAAGATGAGGGGTAGAGGGCTGGGGGTGAGAATGTTGGGGATGGTGTTCAAGAAGGGATAACTTCCTGTAATCACCTGATACTATTGAAGAAGTGAGAGCAGGTGGGAAAGTTGAGAGGAGCTGTTGGAAGATAAAGCCAGAAGTGGTATTGAAATATCAGCAGCACCTCTTTGTAGACATATCTGGAATTTACCAACTTATATTAACCAAATTCTACAAATGATGATTTGCCCTTTGTAAGACCAAGATCTATCCTCACTGCTCTCTTCCCTCTCTCCTATAGTAAGCTAACTAGCCTTCTTCTGGACTTTGTTGCCAGAAATATCTGTAACTCCAGTGTGACTCATTAGTACAGTAGTCACATTATCTGCCTTCCCCTCAGCCATAGGTTCCTAGGATCAGGAGGTACCTTTGATCTGTGATTATCTGCCCCTCACACTATGCCTGGTATAAGTTCTGCATCTCTGCAGGAGGGTTCTTCTTGACATCTTTGAACCTTTGACTGATCTGTGTAAGTTGTTTTGGGAAAGGCTTCTAGTTTCCTTTCTGAAAAACCAGGGAGTTGTCCAGTCCAGCTGTCTAGTTCAGAATTCATCTATACAGTGGAAAACAAGCTAAGTTATGACAAAGGAAAACAATGTGGCCAGGACAATAATGAATATACAAGCAGTGTGACAGAATGATGAACTGGAAGAACCATCTATTATAAGTAGTTTTATTAGCCTGCCATAAAAGATCAAGACAAAAGCTGAGAGTATTCTAATTTAAAAAAGCCAAAGTGGATAAGTAGCTAACACGAATATGTTGAATTTGTGTGTCCATGGGTTCAACATTTCTGGAACATTATAGAATTGAATCATTGCCTATTGCTAAACTCCACAATATCCAGATTTAGACTTGGCGATGGCATAAAAGTGATAAACATTTTGTAGGGACCATACTTTGAATTGTAAATTAGAAATTCTTTTTATTTCCAGTTCAGTAGTCAATACTGAAACATATTACTTTCAATATTTGTTATAATACAGGATTTTTATTAGATGGTTTCTTAGCTGTAGGCTAAGATGAGTATGCTGAGTATATTTGAGGTAGGTTAGAACAAGCTATGATGGGTTTATTGGGATCTAGCCCTGTTTATAAGTTGGGAAAGGTTTGGATTAGCTTTCTCATAAAAAGCACATTTGCATCTATAGTTTCATGGTGTGAAATTATTGCTATTTTTGTTCTAATATATTTTGAGAAGGCAGAATAAAAGAGCAAACAAATATGGATTTATTTGACCTTTCAAACTTAAGACATGAAAACTTTATTGTGACTAGAAATCTGTCTCAAATAAAAAAAGTCATGTAAGACTTGAATTTTAGATACCTTATTTTAGTTCAAAGTTTATATAGAATGCTAAATCTGAAGGAAATCTAGGACTACCCTGATTAACTTCTTCATTCAATAGATGAGAAATAAGTTTTATAGAATAGTGACTCATCTAAATAGCAATGTAGTAGTTAGAGCTTGAATATCTTGTTTCTAAATCATGTATTAGTGATTACTCCATCATACTTACTGCATTTTCATCCAGAATATTTTTTATAATGCTTATTATGATGGTTGTTGTTGTTTGTTTGGAAAAATGTATTCAAGCATCTCTTCCTTATTACTTTAGAAGAAAACATTGTCCCCATTGGCAGAGTGATATTACAGTAGGTAGGGCACTTGGTTGACCTGGTTTTCCCAGCATCCCATCTAGTCCCCTAAGCACCACTAGGTATAATTTCTGAGTGCAGTGCCAAGAATAACCCCTGAGCATCAGTGGAATGGCACAAATACAGAACAAAAGAAAAAAGAAAACATTGTCAGAGAAGTTTTTTTTTTTTTAAGATCTTACTGAACCTTAAACCATGATGCAGAAAAGTTAGAAATGTATGGAGCAGAATGACCTAATTGACTTAAGTCAATCAAGATTCATCCTTGGGGCTAGATATATTTTTATACTAAGAAGGAAGAGGAAATTATCTGTGACTGTGTCACATGACCCTAGAATGGTCAGGATCCTTGAATATATAAGATAATTTCAGATTGTAAACTTGAAACAAGAATGGGCAGTTTTGTTTTTTAGAGTCTGATTTCACAATCTTTTTATACTGTTAATGGATGATTATTTCCCTATCAAAGGTTTATATGAGGATAACAGAGCAATACCTTTGCCAGGCATTTATAAAGTTTAACTGTAGAGATAATGTCAGGAACACTTTTTAACTAGGGTGGCATTCAATATCTAAACCTAGGCTAAAGGGGACATTTTATGAAAAGTTTATTAGAAGTAAATACTAGAGAGGTCTCTAAAACTCACAATATAAAGTGCATACATTTTCAGTGTAGTTAAGACCTAGAATTTCAAGCCTAGTATTAGTAACATATCAATGATATTTTATAAATTTATCCAACAGTGATTAGAGCATCTTAAGTGCTGGTAGATACTCTGGTAGATACTTGTGCAACATCTAAGAACAAATAAGTATATACTGAACAGAAATGGTATTTAAATATTCACTGGTATGTGTTAAAGAGGGAAATTATAGATACTTTTGCATTTTAGAATGCTTAAATTTTTTGCTAGAGAATAAGGACCTTTTGACCTCAGCAATCCTTTGTCTACAGGAGGCCTAGGTTCAGTCTCTGGTTAAGTTAATCCCTGGACTATCTAGACCCTTAATCGCCACTAGGTGCAGCCCCCAGTCATAGAGCTGAAAGTGGCCCTTGAGCACTTCTGGCGTGACTCCCAAATCAAAACAAAATTTAACTTAATTTAATAAATTAGTACAGAGGGGAATTCTGCAGTATGTGCAACATGGAGGAAGGAAGCTTGAGGACAATATGCTAAGTGAGATAAGCCACTCAGAAGACAAATGCAACCTTCGTATCTTAGAGCTGAATATCAAGTGGTCAAATTCATTAAGTGAATTATCTTAAACCTGAGGTTTGCTGAATGATAAAGTTAATTAATGTAAGAGAAAGGACATATATGAATAGCTCTGAGCAGTGAGGTGTTGGCTATCTGGTTCTTCAAAAAAATTTTTTTAAGAAGAAAAGGCTTTGATTTGTAACTCTTTTACCAATTTCAGTTTTTCCTTTTCACATTTTTATCTGGTGCCACACCTAGCAGTACTTGGGAACCATATGGTATAAGAAATGAAATCTGAAGCTCTTTCATGCAAAACATATACTCAAGCCTTTGATTCATCTCCCCCCAGCCCAAAACTCGTACCAAGTTCTTTAGGTGAGTTGTTCCGCCATGATTAATTATCAGCAGTTTCTGAGTTTTCCAGCTGACTCTCCTTGACTAGTTTCCATTAGCTTTGGCATAACCAGTTCTTTCTTTGCCATGTATAATCCTGAGTAAATTATACTC
>PVKC010042211.1:0-12000 GCA_004027635.1 Crocidura indochinensis
GAATTCCTCAATTTAATGAGGATTCCGACAAATCTGTTTAATGACAACTCCTAATAATGTAGAAGGTTTATTCTAGTGCTAAAACAAACTGGTTTCAAATTTAAGTTTTTGAAAAATGATTTTTGCAAAAAAGATAACAATTACAAGAAATGCGAAGGGTTTGAGAGAAAGATAGAGAAATACAGGGAGAACTCTTAAATTTTTTATATTCCTGACCCTCCCATATAGCCTTCCTTCCTGTTTAATTTCTGCCAATTTCCTCCTTATTTGTTCTTTCTACAATTAGAAATATACATTATAACACAATTTTTTTTTTTTTGGTTTTTGGGCCACACCCGGTGACGCTCAGGGGTTACTCCTGGCTATGTGCTCAGAAGTCACTCCTGGCAGGCACGGGGGACCATATGGGGAACGGGGGGGATCGAACCGCGGTCCGTCCTAGGTTAGCACAGGCACCTTATATCCAGCGCCACCTCCCGGCCCCCTATAACACAATTTTAACCAGTATAAACTTTAATACTTTTTGAAAACAACTTACAGGCTAATACAATGATATTGGTGTGGTAGTATAATAATACAGCAAGATAAGTCACTTGCCTTGCAAGCTGCTAACCTAGGTTTGATGCTAGTACCATATATGCTCCCCTACTACCACCAGATGATTCCCTGAGCACAGAGCCAGGAGTAAGCCCTGAGAAATTCCAGGTGTGCTTTCCCAAAACAAAATAAATAATTTTAAAAACCATCATCAATAACAGCAACAATAATAACAACAAACCAGTACTGGATTGGAACGGCTAAAGTGGGGCAGAGCACAAGTGCCTGACATAGTAAGGAGGCTGAGTCCCTTTCTGGTCGCAACTGCCCAAGCAGCACAGGGCTGTATGGAGGGTGGGACTATCTCTACCATGGTGGCCCAGACCAGTCTAAGCTCTGCTGGGAGCAACACTCATTAAGAAAAAAAAAATTGGTTAAGGAAGAACATTTTTTATTGACAGAAAATGAGAGTGAGACAGAGAGTGAGTGAGTGAGTGAGTGAGTGAGTGAGTGAGTGAGTGAGAGAAAGAGAGAGATGTTCAGAATACAGTTTTGAAAAAGCAAGCAAAAAAAGCCTTAAAATGGATTTCATCTTGTTTAAAACTTTCTTGTTAGCTGAGTAATGATTTGGCTTATCATTTAAACAACCATCTATGTGGAAAACAGTTAAAAAAGAAAAGTCATGAAGGAATTCGTTTTAAAAGTGCATGTTGAGAACTGGAGCAGTAGCACAGCAGTAGGGCACTTGCCTTGCAAGCAGCTGCTCCAGGAAAGACCTTGGTTCGATCCTCAGAGTCCCATATGGTGCCACAAGGAGTGATTTCTGAGCACATAGCCAGGAGTAACCCCAGAGCGTCATCAGTTTTGGCGAAAACAAACAAACCAACAACAACAAAAGTGCATGTTGATACTGGTGAAGGGGGTATTCTTTTTATGACTGAAATTCAACTACAATCATTTTTGTAATCATGGTGTTTAAATAAAGATATTATTAAAATATTTTGGGGGATTCTAAAGTAGAGTTCAGAACTCACATAACAGCAGCCATACCTGATGTTATCTGGCCAACTTGGCAAGATGAATCTATGCTCTATCTGGAAATACTATGCTATTTGTGCCCATCTGCAGTAAAGGCCACCAAGGCAACCCTGATAATGTTGATAATGCTGAGGACTTCAAGGCTACATCTGGTCAATGCAGTGACTGGATGTACAATAACTGCCACGAATGTTTCCTAATCTCAGAGTACAGAGGGGATCACTTATACTAGCAGCCCAGGGGGCAAAGAAGGGGTAATATGGGATGCATGCTGGGGATAGAGGTGGAGGAAGGACAACATTGGTGGTAGAAATGTCCCCGATTCAATTTTAGTATATACCTGAAATACTACTGTGAATGATTTGCAATCCACTTTGATCAAAATAAAAATTATTAATAAAAAAGTTAAAAACTATTATGTATATATATTTCTGAAGTTTACCTCTTCTAAAGTATAGTAATATTTACTTAAATGCTTAAAATAATGTTTCATTAATCGTTTTTAGATAAGCCAGAATTTTGTTTTTGACATTTTTGATTGCTTTTGAAATAAACATTTATTGGAGTAACCAAAAAAAGTGCATGTTGAGAAAAAAATCTGCTCCAGAAACTTTGAAGTAGAAGCGAT
Source organism: Crocidura indochinensis (assembly GCA_004027635.1). Classification (NCBI taxonomy): domain Eukaryota; kingdom Metazoa; phylum Chordata; class Mammalia; order Eulipotyphla; family Soricidae; genus Crocidura; species Crocidura indochinensis. Next base: position 2,204 of record PVKC010042211.1, read on the forward strand.
TCCAAGCAAATTCTATAAGCCCAAATATACCAGAATACTGCACATTAATCTAAGTTGAAAGAAAGAAATATATATATATTTAATACAATTTATATAGGAGAAAAGAAAAAAATGTAAAAAATGGAATTCTAAGAATAACCTTTAGAATATCAGCCCATAAACAGTATCAGAAAAATATTAGAATAAAACATTTACATACTTTAGTATTATTGCTTTAATATTTTAAATAATTCTACAGTGGAAGGGAAGTACCAGGGGATCAAATCCAGGGCCTCACACATGGAAGACATTCAATTTTAATTCTTCACTTCTTGTCATGGTTCCAATGTCAGGGCATCAAATTGAATATTTTTCAATTAAATTATTGCTAAACTTATTAGGTTTTTTTATATGTACCTCCATTTGGAAAATAAATAGTAAACAATCAAGGTTTAATCTGTCATTTAACAAAACACACTATGAACTGTTTTTATATCCTCAAAGGCAATCTACAATGTTATTTGATAGTGTGTAGAATACAATTGTAAAATCCAATATAGCTGAATTTTTTAAGCTACGCTGCCAAGTTTTACTAAAGAGTCTTGGCTAATTTTGTAGTTTCAAAGTAGTCTGACAATCAACAGGAGTGTTTAGAAAACATTTCTTATTAAGGTAGCAACTTTTAATTTCCTAAATGTTTTCCTTTAAACATGCTGGGTTAGGAATATAGTTGGTACATGCTTCACATGTTTGAGGCCCTGAGTTAAATCCTCAGCACCACACACAAAAATGTTTTTATTTAAAATAATGGCTTTATTGTTGCTATTATCCAACTCAGTGTGATACAGAAGGGCTGAAAAATTAATGCAACTATTTAATGAACGACAGAGTTTTCACAAGCTTATGAAAGGCGTTATGTATAGCAAAAACAATTTGGGGGCACCCATCTAAGAAATTAAAAAATACTCAACATTTTACAGTAATTTTCTTGCTCTAAAAGTTGTTTTTTTTCTGGGGAACATAGTGGTGGGTTACAGTACTGAGTATAGGTAAAATTCAACATAAATTTTACAATTAGTTACTACCAGAACTTTAAACAATGATGGTTCTCTGCAGCCATCATTGGCCTTCACACCTGAGTGTAGGACAGGATACATGCTAGTGCTGAGCCTGGTTGCAATATTGTGAGGCCTGAAACTTTACTAGTGGCTGTGTATGAATCACATAAATAAAATAAAATTGTAAAGAAAATTTTTTCAGTGATGATTCTATCAATTATAGCCGTATTTGACTACAGTAAGTTTTAAATTCCTCAGTCCCTCTTCTTTAATAAAACCCAACAACATTTTCAGCATATCAGAAACCTTTTCATTCTTTTCAAACAACAAAGCTATCCAAAGGCAGTTAGTTACTGAGTCCTGCCTCAGGTCTCTGGTTTCCTTGATTTGTACTATTAGATTTAGACTTTAGGAGGGAGTGAGAGGAAAGGAGAAGGAAGAATAAGAAAGGCCAGCCTGAGTAGCAGCAGCTCCACCCAGAACAAAAACTTCTTTAGAACCCCAGACCAGCCACTTTCACGTACCCCTTTGAACCACACCATAGGTACCCAAAAGCCAGGCCTTTTTAATAAAACCTGGCATATGTGTAGATGTATGTGCACATATCTGCATGTACATGTGTGTACATGCGAGAAAGGTCAAAACATTAGTGCCTTACACATTCCAGGTTCTCTCTTCTCTTTGGGGTTGGTGAGGTGAGGATGAGCATGAGACTCATTCAGTAACATCCTCAGGCCCTGGACATGGCTTTACTGACGAGTTCCTCTCAGGGGTCCTCAAACTTTTTAAACAGGCGGCCAGTTCACTGTCCCTCAGACCACTGGAGGGCCAGACTATAGTAAAAACAAAAATTACGAACAAATTCCTATGCACACTGCATACATCTTATTTTGATGTGAAGAAACAAAACGGGAACAAATACGATATGTGGCCCGAGGGTCATAGTTTGAGGACTACTGCTTCTTTTTCCCCACTCAACTCCTCAACCAGCCAGTTTTTCAGTTTTGAAAATCAGACTACAAAGTTTTAAAACTTTACCAGAAATTCTAGACAAATTATTTAATTTCTCAAGATTTATTTTTTGGGGGGAGGGATAATTTTTTGTATTTTTTTATTTAAGTACCATGATTAGAAACTTGTTTGTAGTTGGGTTTCAGTCATTGAAAAGAATATCCCCGGGGCAGGGTATAGCACAGCGGCGTTTGCCTTGCAAGCAGCCAATCCAGGATCTAAGGTGGTTGGTTCAAATCCTGGCATCCCACATGATCCCCCGTGCCTGACAAGAGCTATTTCTGAGTAGACAGCCAGGAGTAACCCCTGAGCATAGCCAGGTGTGCCCCCCCAAAACAAAACAAAACAAAACAAAAACAAAAAACAAACAAACAAAAAAAGAATATCCCCTTTCACCAGTGCAACATCCCTACCACCAATGCTTCCATAGGAAAATAAAACTAAGAAAAATGAGTTAACTTACATGAAACAGCCTATCATCTAAAAACAATGTCTCCACAAACTTAAAATTTAGTAATTCATGTGTTCTAAGAATTATCCCATGTTATTAGTAACTTTTCCTTAATTTGTAACATATATTCATAAGCATTGAATATCACAGGCTTTATGATAAACTAAAAATATAAGTTAGACCAAACCATATATAAACATTTTCTTACGAATATGATTTTACCTCCTTTTTATTACTATCTAGTAATAACTATTATGTATTTATTTTAGAGAGAAGGTACAGATAAAAATAATCATAATATAATGCAATGAAAATGCCTCTAAGGGACTAAAAATTCTAGACCATTCATATTTACACTAACATTAAAAGACAAATCTGCACTGCGACAATGGTGGGAAGAAGTGGACACTCCAGTGGGGTACAGTGCTGGAATGTGGTATGCATGAAACCCCATCATTAACATGATTGGAAGACTGTGCCTAACTTGGAAAAATAACAGACAAATAGAAACTTAAGAAAAATAACTTAATGCTAACAGTCATCTAAAATTTCAAAATCTATAATCCATGTAATTATGAATTTGGTAATGACACAGCCACAATCATACAAAAAGAAACTTTTAAGTTTCATAGCAATCTTTAGAAATATTTAAGTAGCATTACCAAAATTAAAAATAATAGAAAACAATTGTATATTGAATCCTACAATAAAAAACCAAAATATCATATAAACTGACACCCATACTGCCAAGAGTAATATTTATTAACTCAGACGGTTTTACTAGTTATGTAAATGTCTATCTTTTCTACATATAATTCATTCAAACTTGTCCTCTTTTCCCCAATTAACAACCCTGCCAAATGTTTGAACTTGGAAAGGCCACAGCTTTCCATACAATTAACAATCAAATTCTAACACAAATTACATGTCATTCTTATCTCTGTACACACATTGCACTCATATATCGTGTTGCCAGCAGGCAGCTTACTCCAGGGAATACATCCTGAATTTATTTAATGTCTAGGAATAACACTTCATACCTAGAAAGGAGATACCATCCACTGCAGCTATGTGAACTAAGACTGTCATGGACTTTTTCTTTGACTTTAGTTCAAAGATACAGGTAGTTTAGTGAGTACTTTACATATCCAGCTATCTAATTTATTAAGTATTATCCTGAATTGTCTGATACAAAATTAACCTTTATTTTTTTGTTTTAAAATGTCAGGATATTGTAATAGCTTTATGTACTGCAAATATATTTTCTGAACTAGAACTTCCATTTGGCAAATCATCTGATTTTTTGTTTTGTTTTGTTTTTGTTTTTTTGGGTGACACCAGGCAGGTTATTCCTGGCTCTGTGCTCAGAAGTCGCTCCTTGCAGGCTAGGGGTACCATATTGGATGCCAGGATTTTAACCATTGTCAGTCCTGGATCAGCTGTGTGCAAGACAAATGCTCCACCACTGTACTATCTCCCCGACCCACAATCATCTGAATTTTTTTGTTGTTCTTGTTTTTGTTTTTGGGTCATACCCGGCAGCACTCAGGGGTTACTCCTGGCTCCAAGCTCAGAAATCGATCCTGGCAGGCTGGGGGAACAAAAGGTATGCCGGGATTCAAAACAATGACCTTATGTATGAAAGGCATGCCTTACCTCCATACCATCTCTCCAGCCCTTGCATGCTATATGTTTGGCCCCCAAATCATCTGATTTAAGAAGCAATACTTCAAGCTGAATAGGTTTTTGAAAATTAAAGGCCACTGCATATATGATATTTTCCTTAGGAGGGATTTTCAACCTCAGAAATACTTGATGTGGGACAGAGGAATAGTAAACCTAGCATATATCCCATCTTAATTCCATCCTGGCACAAGATGGTCACCAGCATCACACAGTCCTGAATGCCCACTAAGCATCCAGAGGTGTGTGTGTGTGTTTGTGTGTGTTTATGGTGTGTGATCATGCATATCGTTGAGCCAATCTGGCTGACCAAGACTGGCGAGTCCAGGTCTGGGACTACCACATGTCCCTCCCCCACAAAAAAAGCACAGAAAGCAAAAAAGAGGAGGGTGACACTTAGTAATTAGTCACTTATTTAGTAAATATACCATATCACTTTAAAATGCTCAACATGCCCTAAACATTTTAAGTGTAGCGCTTTGTTATCAGAATACCTCAATAAATAACATTTATATAAAAGTGAAATTACTTATTTTATTGTTGTATTCACAGATTATGTTCTAAAGGTAATTAGAAAAGCAGATAACTCTTTAAATATAAACATTAATTCTAAGTAATAAATCTGATCAACAAATGTGACTATAGGTTGTTTACAATTCTTTAATGGTCACACAGTTGACTTAAAATAGTTTCTATTCCTTTAAATGGCTTATCTCTATCCACCCACCCAACTTCAGCCCTTGAAACTGTCTCCTGATAATCCAAAGTTCCATTCACTCTATAATACTTTCTCTCTCCTTTTCAATCAGGCTCTTTTTCTCAAATTGGCATCTCACCCTGAGGATGGAATATACTCTCTTGATACTTAATAAATTCTGGCTCATTATCCTTCAGGATAATCTAAATGTCATTTACTCTAAGAAGCCTATCATAAACTCTCTCCTTTTATCACCCCTCCAATAAATTAAGTGTTGGGATATACATTTCCATGCTACCCAATATACTCTCTAGTAGAGTAGATACCATACTGTACAGAAACTTTTGGCTGATTGCCCTTTACTACAATGTAAGCTCTGAGAGTACCTCTAAGAAGTCAAGTGTTGGACTGGAACTTGAGTACAGCTGGTAGGGCACTCGCTTTACATGTAACTGACCCGGCTTCAATTCCCAAAAACATACATGGTCCTCCAAATATCACCAAGAGCAATACAATACCAGTGTGTAAAGTCAAGAATAATTTCTGAGCATCATCAAGTCTGCACACACCACACACACACACACACACACACACACACACACACACACACACACACACTAGTAGTAACATATCTATTTTGGGAAAGTCAGAGATAGTTAGCTTATAGGGCACTTACTGACACACAGTTAACCAGTTTGATCCTATGTTCCCCTGAGGACTCCCAAACCCTTCCAGGAGTTACTCCTAAGTACAGAAAAAGAGCAAACCCTAAGCACAGCTGGATGTGGCCCAAAAATCAGAACCAAAGAAACAAAACAACAAAAATCCCAAGTCTAGTAATGGAGACGGCAGAAGGAGCTGGAGAATAATTTTTAATTTTTTATGTTCCTTAAAATGGAAGAGGAAAGGTAAGTAATGGGAGAGGGGAGAAGGTCTGAAGGAGCAGAAACACTGTGATACGGTTGGACATGGCATTCAATTTGGTATAATTGAAAGAAAACAACAGTAATAAATTTGGAGTCAAATCTTAAAATTTTTATTTCAAATCACACAGTTTATTAATCTGTGATACTAAGGAAATTAGTTAACTGCACTCTCAATTTTCTCATATGTAAAAAAATAAAAGACACGAAAACAGTATTAAATTTGTGTAGGTGCTTAAAAACTGAGGGGCTGAAGAGATAGGATGAAGGCTAAGGTACTACTTGCCTTGCATTAGTGGGCCAGGTATGATGCCTGGACCACATACAGTTTTCCTGAGTAAAGAGTGAGAAGTCCTGAGATAAAAACAAGAAGTGGCCCTAAGCCTCCAAGATGATAAATAAGACATTTTTTAAAAAAATCATCTAATAGTGGCTAGAACAATAGAAGAGTGGGTAGGGCATTTGCCTTGCATACGGCTGATCCCCAAGTTCAATACCCATCATTCTATATGGTCTCCCAGGCTTTCCAAGAGTGATTTCTGAACACAGAGTCAGGAGTAACCCCTGAGTGTCATTACCAGGTGTACCCCAATTTACTATTTATTATTAATTCACAACCATACTAATGTCATTTTATCTTAAATATAAATTATTTTTAAATGATCACCAAACTTTATAGTCCAAAAGAAGCTATGAACCAATCATAAAATATGCTCCATTATTCTAAAAGGTTCTTAATATAATCTCAGAATATCTCTGAAATCTTGTTTTTGGTAATATGATAATTCACTATAGTTTTTTTGTTGTACTTACAGAACTTTGAAATTCTACATAAGGATGATCTTGTTATTCTAAGACCATAGAAATTTTTCAAATAAAAGTATAAATGTGTTTTTCATTTTAACATGTTATAAAACGAACAAAACTGCATCTCATAAAATCTCTAGAAACGTGCTAAGTTTATAAAATAGGTATATGTGTCCTAAATAATGTCTCAGATGGTAAATATTTTATTTCAAACACAAGGTTAAAAAAAGCTAGATTAGAATTTATATTAAAGCCTTACTAAAATAGCAATTTAAAAATGTAACTAATGAAAAATCAATTTTTTCAATTTGCTGTGGTAGTGCTATTGCATAACATACTTGAGTAAACATAATTCTGATCCTTAATATTGGAATACTATAAAATTTAATTATTTAAAATTCTGTGATAATCCTTGAAAGGAAATAGTTCATTTTAAAAAAGAAAGTTTTGTTCCTTTTTGTATCTATTTGTATTACAAGGTTCCAAAATTACAGATATAATCATAAAAAACACGTTATTTACCCCAAAGCTCTGAAGGCATGTAACAAAATTATTGTGGCTAAAGTTTGAATAAACAAATCTATTTTAATCCTCATTTCCATATACAAGAACTATTTGTATATTTTGCAAAAGGAAAACTATTGCAATATTATGACTGAACCAAGCTCCAAAATCATACTATTCAACTCGAGGTTTCTTTTAGCAATATTAACATGACCACCGCCGCACATGTTACTTTTAGCTTCTTTATGTACAACAAACTGCATTCAATTGGTGAACAAATACAATGTTTAGTATCATATTTAAAACCACCATTCAAACCTTCTCTTAATGCTATTATCAGTTTTTCTTTTGCAACAATTTTGTGTATAAAAATAAAAGCACTGGATTTTTATTAGTGCTGCCCCTTCTTTGTTTTGCTCTACTCTGCAAAGCCCTTTTGGGACACTAAGCCTGCATTTACCATAATACGGATTAAACTTTCTTTGTCCTATTGCACAGGGTTTGTTAGCAGGTTAGTCTTTTTACATTTTTCACAGGCAGCCTGCAGCTTACCCTTTAGGCCTTGCTCAAAGTACTTCTGTGGATTTACAAAAATGCCAGAGTGGTCTTAGGGTTAATTGGAAGATAAGTACAGTCTTTAACATAGAGACTCATTAAATATTTAGCCTTACCAGTACCCTTGGAAAAGTTTGAGAACCGCTTTAGGAATAGTGGTAATTTTAAAATGCTTTTTTTATTGTTGTTGTTGTTGTTGTTGTTGTTTTATATACTTGGAAATACTTCTCTTCACTGCTGTAAAGGTAATATAGTAGGTCAAAGTAATTTCCCCAATCAGCAATTTACTTAGATGTTTTACATATGTCTTGGTCACAGATGAAAATGGCCAGATTTTCTAAAGCAAATGAAAGGCAGAACCTTCCAGATTTATGTTTAGATGTAAAAACATCACAATCCTGAGTAAAAATATTTATTTTTAAACCAAAAAAAAAAATCTAAGATTTTCATTTTAATCTTGTCCAAGTAAATCATCATACTCAAATGTATTTGTCTATTAAAGCAAAATTTATTTCAAAAATATTGTGAAATATTTTTAAGAATCAAATCACTAAATATTCAAAACAAGTGTATATGTCATAAATATTTAAAATGTCACACTGAAAAAAATAAGTGCAATGTATGTTTATTGCTATTAGGTTATAGTTTTTAAAATTATGAAAGCAGAGTATTATCCAGATTAACTTTTCTATCTCCTTACCTCCTTCTAACACTATCACTCACGTTTAAAAAGAAAAAAAGAAAATGTGACAAAACACAGACACTTGAAGTAAAGGATTAGACATATTTGCCCAAGATGCAGATAACAAAAGCAAAAGTGAAGAAAATTGAAGAGACAGCCAAACGTCAGCAACAAAATGGTTAAAGAATCTGAAGTATTGTTCCCCTTATTTTAAAAGTCCGCTATATTGTGAAGAGCGCAAACATCAGACAAGTTAAGATTACCGACCATTATCTCTGTAATTTTCTCCGCTTTCCCTCACATTCCCTCTTGCTATCTGGGTACCATTTTTCTAAAGCTTTATTTCTGCTAAGAAGTAAACTTTCCCTAATCCATCTATTATGGAACCTTTAATTGGATTGGGAACAGGGTGGTGTATAAAATAGCCCCTATTCACTCAAAAGGACTGTAGTTTTAGGGACTTAAAGGAGAAAGGTATTGTGAAAGAAAATCTTCAGGGAATCAAAGATTAAAATGTGGCCCTCTCAAATCCATCAACCCCCGAACACAAATGAATTGCTTCCTTAAACAGGTAAATTTCCAAATAAATGGCATAACAAAACAAATTAAAATTAAGCGTTAATCAATGAAGAAAACTGCACTTGTACTACTAATTGGGGCTGTGTAAACCACCTTCGAGTCTTTTCCCCCCATGCCACAAAGAGCATATGGAGTCACCTAAATATAAGTATTTAGATGCCCACCAATAGTATTTTTTTTTCATTTTTTCTGTTGACTGATCAAGGAAGAAAGGGAAAATTAGGATTTCAATGAATTCATAAGTCCTCACACAGATTCTAGAAGAATTAGGGCAAAGGAGATAGAAAGAAGTACCTGTTGTGCTTATTGGCAGCCCACCTGGGTTCCAACCCTGTCAGACCATATGGTTCCCCAAAGCCTACCAAGAGAAAGCCATGAGCACTGCTGGATGTGGCCCCTCCAAAATAAAAAAAAATAGGCTGATTTCTAGAGGCAGCAAAGATGGTACTGGAGGAAGGACTTGCCTTGCATGTAAATCTGCACTGATCCCAGTTCAAAATCATGGCACCTCAGAGGGCTGGGGAGCTTGTCACTCAGAGCACCACTGCATATGGGCCCCAAATAAAAAACAAAGCAAAATTATCAAGTTTCTCTAAAAATTATTTTTTGTTCTTAAGGAGAAACAATGGAAAAAGACTCAAGTCTGAGCCAGAGAGATAGCATGGAGGTAAGGCGTTTGCTTTTCATGCAGAAGGTCATCGGTTCGAATCCCGGCGACCCATATGGTCCTCCATGCCTGCCAGGAGCAATTTCTGAGCATGGAGCTAGGAGTAACCCCTAAGCACTGCTGGATGTGACCCAAAAACCACACACACACACACACACACACACACACACACACACACACACACACACACACACACACAAA
>PVKC010042212.1:0-11997 GCA_004027635.1 Crocidura indochinensis
CCAAAAACCAAAAAAAAAAAAAAAAAAGAACAAAACAAATGATTGAGAGATCGGTGCCAGAGCAGTAACATAGGAATGCAGGACTCAGAGATGTCTCTGGCAAAGGGCCGGAGAACGAGGGCTCACCTGCAGATGTGCTTTCTCAGCTGGCTGAGCAATCTTCTCCTTGTTCTCATCCTGTGACCCTCCTTTCAAAATCCTGTGTTGGGGACAAAGACAGAACCCCATCTTTAAAGAGTGGCAAGAAAGTGGAAGAGGGCGGGAGGGCTCAGAATGCCCCACCAAGGAAAGATCTACCTGCTCCCTTGCACACACACAGAGTCTGTGATCCAGGACTTGGAGAGCATATGGCCACATAGGATGGATCTAGAATCTTCCACAGGGAGGAGGACAGGAAATGGTAGAACTTGTATCTCAAATGCCCCAATTGGGGATCCCTATCATAGCTGAAGAGGCCTGCAAATTGCATTGGGGGCCCATATCAGCAGTGCCAAGGCTCCTGTACTCTCCTCAGGGATTACACCTGGCTCTGTACCCTGTGCTCAGGGCTCACTCTTTGTAGATCTTGGGGGATCCTATGCCATATTGGGGTGGGTCACCCACATGCAAGGTAAACAGTTCCTGTCCTCTCTCTCTGGTTCCCTACTTTATTTCTGACTTCAGAGGGACCTACTGTCAGCTTTAAACACCACAGGCACACCTGCAGTGTCAGAGACAGAACTTGCTTCTCCTAAGGCACAGCTGCTCTCTGGGTTGCTCATGGCTGCTCATAGAGGCTTATGAGACCTGGACCACTGTGGGATCTATCTAGGTCATGTTTCTGCATCAAGCATATAGCAGTGAATTGGGCCAGGGAGTTAATGCAAAAGGGCAGAAACTATCAGTCATTGCTACAGAAGCCTAGGGTTGTAGTCCTGCCTCGTACAGTGTACAATCCATCAGGATTTGGCCCCATCATTCCTCTCTGTCCCAAAATAAGGAGGAAACAGGAAGTAATTCCTATCACTGGAGATTCTCCAGTAGGTACCTGGGTGAGAGGCCAAAGCAATAGTACATCTGGTCATGCACTTGCCTTCTATGCAGATGACCTGGGTTCAATCTCCAGCATCCCATATGATCTCCCAAGCACCACAAAGAGTGATCCCTGGGGGCCGGGCGGTGGCGCTAGAGGTAAGGTGCCTGCCTTGGACGGACCTCAGTTCATCCCCCAGTTTCCCATATGGTCCCCCAAGCCAGGAGCGACTTCTGAGCGCATAGCCAGGGGTAACCCCTGAGCATCACCAGGTGTGACCCAAAAACCAAAAAAAAAAAAGTGATCCCAGAGTGCAAAGCCAGGAGTAACCCTTGAGCATGGGGGAGTATTTTTAATTTTAAACACTTAAAAAACAAATAAAATAGGGCTGGAGATATACCATAGTGGAAGGGTGTTTGCCTTGAATGCAACTGACCAAGGATGGACCTGGGTTTGATCCCTGGTTCCCATATGGTCCCCTGAGCCTCCCAGGAGTGAATATTTTGGGGTTTTTGGGTCATATCCGGCAGAACTCAAGGGTTACTCCTGGCTCTACGCTCAGAAATCATGCCAGGAGTAACCCCTGAGTGCTGCCAGGTATGGCCCAAAAACAAAACAAACAAAACAAATCATAATGAAACTGTACCTGGGTGACATCTCTGAAAGCTGCCCCTGAAGCAGGTTTAGTTTCTGCACGTGGTTCCTACAGTCAGCTCCAGAGCCCTCACCGTAAGCCTGAGACCAAAATATACAAGAGCTCTACCAAATGTGTAGGGAGGGCTAGAAAGCAGGGGTGGGAAAGAAGCAGGGGCCGGAGAGATAGTACAGCATGGTAGGGCGTTTGCCTTGCATGCAGCCGATCCAGGACAGATGGTGGTTCCAATCCCAGTATCCCATATGGTCCCCATGCCTGCCAGGAGCGATTTCTGAACGCAAAGTCAGGAGTAACCCGACTGCCGCTGGATGTGACCCGAAAACAAAACAAAACAAAAAAACCCAAAAAGGAAAGAAGCACCTATGTACTTCCTCTGCCTCTTCCAAAGGCCCACCAGAGCGAGTCCTGAGCACAGAGCCAGGAGTGAGGCTTGAGCAGATTCACAAGTGATTGTAGGAGCACTGCTGGGTTTTTACACCACTCTTTCCTTCCCAAAATAAAACAGTCTAGTAGAGAAATTTTCAATGAGTACAGAGGTTGAAGCAATAGTACAGTGTGGGGGGTAATTGTATTCTGCACAGTTGAACCAAGTTCAATATTTGTTATCTCATATAGTCCCCCGAGACTGCTTGGAGTAATTCCTAAGCATCACTAGGCATGGAGTCACCCCCCAAAATATAAAACCTCCACAAAATAAACACATTCCAGCAGAGAAACATCTATGGCAATGCTGCGCCACAGAGCACCAGGACATTCTGAGGGGGCCACTGTGAATGTGGCATAGGATATAAAGGGTGTCCATGGATAGGGCTTGGAGTACATAGGAAGGCAATCTGGCCAGCAGGGGGATTCTGGCCAATGGGGTAGAATAGGATACTGGGTGGGGCTCTTGTAGGTTGTGCCTTGGACTCACCCGCAGAAATGACTGCTTCTCCCCACAGGCTTTGCAAGTCCACTTCTGACTCTTTGATGCCTATAATAATACCAAATCATAGGGCTCAGATTCCTGTTGTCCATGGGTACAAGTTCAGGCAGGGGCTGGAGAGGCGGTACAGCAGGGAAGGCCCTCACTTTGCATACAGCCAACCCAGGCTCAATCCCCAGCAATCTGTAGGATCCCTCAAGCACTGTTTGAGTGATCCCTGAACACAGTGAGGAGTTCATCCTTAGTAAAACTGAGTGTGGGCTCCATAAAGTATGCACTGGGCCATGACTTTACATCTAAGCAACTAACCCAAGGATACAAAAACAGAGAGATAACACTGTGGTAGAGTGTTTGCCTTGCATTCAGCTGACCCAGGATGGACAATGGTTCAAATCCTGGCACTCCAATATGGTCCCTCCGTGCCTGCCAGGAGCGATTTCTGAGCATAGAGCCAGGAGTAACCCTGAGTGCCACCAGATATGATCCAAAAACCAAAAAATACCCCCCAAAACAACAAAATAAACCAACACACAAAAACATTCATTTTAGGACCTGAGAGATCACAATGGTTAAGGCACTTTGCTGTCAGCAGAACCAGATTCCATTCCTAGTACCCAGTTGAGTCCCCTAAGCAGAGCCAGGAGGAACCATTGAGCTCAGAGCTTGGAAGGATCCCTGAGCATAGAGTCAAGTCAGGCCCCAGCACTGCAAGGTGTAGTTTCCTGAACAACATTAAGTCCATGAATCTTCTTTTTTTTTTGGGGGGGGGGCCCACACATGGTGACGCTCAGGGGTTACTCCTGGCAGGCACGGGGGACCATATGAGGAACTGGGGGATCGAACCACGGTCCGTCCTAGGTTAGCGCTGGCAAGGCAGGCGCCTTACCTCCAGCGCCACCGCCCGGCCCCAAGTCCATGAATCTTATAGGGCACAGACACGATGTTCAACATTGCAGTCTGTTCCTAATTGGCAAGTGTGAACCAATCCAATAACAGGGAATAGAGTAGGGTCAAATCCTATGTTCTAGAGATATCACAAATTAGACTCAGTTATGATATAAAAGGAAGTGTGTGCTGCATCATGGATGAGATTGAAGTAGAAGGGTAGGGAGTCAAGGAGATATGAAAAAAGCTACCAGGGGCCAAAGCAGTGGCACAGCGGTAGGACATTTGCTTTGCATCCCATATGATCCCCCAAGCCAGGAGTAACCTCTGGTTCCCTACATCAACCCCCTCCATCTTTTTGGTTTTTGGGTCACATCTGCAGTGCTCAGGGGTTACTCCTGGCTCTACACTCAGAAAATTGCTCCTGGCAGGCTCTGGGGGACCAAATGGGATGCTGGAATTCGAACCACTGTCCTTCTGCATGCAATGCAAACGTTTTACCTCCATGCTATCTCTCTGGCCCCACCAAATCTCTTTTGATCCTTTGTTTATAGGTCTAAAAGTAAGAAATTCAGTTTTATTAATGCTGACAGAAGGAATGCAGCAAGTAGTTGTAGTGTATTTGCTCAAAGGAACAGCACATAGCCTAATGGGTAGATGAAAGCCAACTCAGGTTCTGATTCAATCTCCAACATCACAAAGTGGTGCCTGAGGGTTGGAGCCATAGTATAGCAGGTAGTACTCTTTTTTTTTTTCAATTTTTATTTTGGGCCACACCCAGTGACGATAAGAGGTTACTCCTGGCTGTGCGCTAAGAAATTGCTCCTGTCTTGGGGACCATATGGGACAGAAATGGTGACTTTGAAGTTGAAATGCTTAAGGCATTGTGCGGTTACACAAAAGGTAGGGCTTTTGCCTTATACATGGCTGTCCTGGGTTCAATCCCTGGCATCACATATGGTTCCCAAGTCTGCCAGGAGTTACCCTTGAGCACTGCAATGTGCCCCCCCCCACCAAAAAAATGTTGAAGCAAAATACTCTTTTTTTTGTTTTTGTTTTTGGGTCACACCCGGCAGTGCTCAGGGGTTACTCCTGGCTCCATGCTCAGAAATTGCTCCTGGCAGGCACGGGGGACCATATGGGGCACCGGGATTCGAACCGATGATCCTTTGCATGAAAGGCAAACGCCTTTCCTCCATGCTATCCAAAAACCAAAAAATACCCCCCAGTTGAGTCCCCTGGCAAACGCCTTACCTCCATGCTATCTCCCGGGCCCCCGCAAAATACTCTTGAGTAGATGTCAATCTCAGTGAAGAAGCTGTATTTTCTGGATTCAATTTCTGGCATACTACATGGTTCCCAAAGCCAACCAAAAGTGACCTTTGGGTAAAGAGCTTGGAATAGACCCTAAGCATAGCTAGAGAGTGGCCCTAAAAGGAAAACAAAATAGGACCATGGGCTTTAGATTTGAATTGGGCTAGGGTACCTCAGTCCAGGAATGATCCTAACCTATTATGAACTCGTATAACAAAAACCATTCTCCTCCATTAAAATGAAGTGAAAACTCATTTTGGAGTCGTTAAAATTAGCCTCTCCAAATCTAAGGTAGAGCCCCACCTGTACCCCACTGTATCTACCTCTATTTGGCCAGAATCCCCTTGCTGACCAGACTCCCTTTCTATACATGGACACCCCTTATATCCTATGTCACATTCACAGTGGCCCCTTCAGAATGTCTGTGGCACTGTGGCACAACATTGCCATAGACGTTTCTCTGCTGAAATGTGTTTATTTTGTGGAGGTTTTTTTTTTTTTTTTTTTTGGTTTTTGGGTCATACCCGACAGTGCTTAAGGGTTACTTCTGGCTCCATGCTCAGAAACTGCTCCTGGCAGGCACGGGGGACCATATGGGGCACCGGGATTCGAACCGATGACCTTTTGCATGAAAGGCAACCGCCTTACCTCCATGCTATCTCCCGGGCCCCAGTGGAGGTTTTATTTTTTGGGGGCTGACTCCATACCTGGTGATGTTTAGGAATTACACCAAGACTCAGAAGCCGGAATACTCTAAGAAGAGTATTTTTCAGATATCCATTTGGGGGTGGGATTAGAACCGTGAAAGGACCCAGGTCCTTTCCTGGGTCTGAAGGCGGTGACAGGGATAGAGCCTGAGCTGACTGCATGCAAGGTAAGAGCTGTGTTCTCATTTCCAGGACCCAGATCTTCTACTTTTCAATTTTTATTTTGGGCCACACTCCAAGGTGCTCTGAGCTTAGAGAGCACGCCGGGCGGGCTAGGGAGCGTTTTTCTTTTCTTTTCTTTTCTTTTTTTTTTTTTTTGGTTTTTGGGCCACACCTGGCTGTCTGCTCAGAAATAGCTCCTGCCAGGCACGGGGGACCATATGGGGCTCCGGGATTCGAACCAACCACCTTAGGTCCCGGGTCGGCTGCTTGCAAGGTAAACGCCGCAGTGCTATCTCTCCGGCCCCTAGGAGGGTCTTTCACAGTCATTTCCCGCAGTCGCAGCAATACCAGTGGGTAGTTTGCTTGGCACGCGCCAACCCTGGTTCAATCCCCGGCACCCCATAAGGTCCCGAGCCTGCCAGGGTCCTCTGAACGTCGGCTCTTTCAGCTCTGCCTTGCCGCCGTTCCCACCTGGTGCACCTGGAACAGGCGACAAGAGCAGCAGCGAAGGACACGGAAGTGCTGCGGCGGCGCCATGACAATCCCAGAAGCCTTAGGACCGCGCAAGGCCCGCCGGGAGTTCTAGTTCCGCGCCAAGATTCGCGGCTGGACCAATAGTGTCTCTGGTCCCGCCTACCCTGGCTCGGGCGGTGTCGGCAAAGCCCGGAAGAGACCACGTGCGCGTGCGTGCTCAGGCTCCGCCCACTTTGGGGACGTCAACACTTTTCGTTACGGGAGGGCTTTCCCGGCACTTGGCCTCCAGCACCCTCGGCGCTCGACTTCCGGTATGGAACTGCTGGAGCGCGCATGCGCCTGGCGAACCTGGACCCAGATGCCGGAAGTTGTCCCTTCTTGAGCTCCGGTGATGCCTGTGTCGGATACAGGCTTGGGATGGGAAGAAGGGAGGGGGGCATTGGGGTGGGAATGTCGCACTGGTGAAGGGGGGGTGCTCTGTTTGTGACTGTAACCCAACTATAGTCGTGTTTGTAAGCATGGTGCTTAAATAAAAGTTTTAAACTGTAAAGAAAAAAAAAAGAACCACTCTAGTTTTTTATTTTTATTTCCGTTTGCAATCAACAGGTGATGTTTTAAAAATCCAAAGACATGTGTATTTTTTCCTTGATAATGATTTGAGCAGTTCGTTACAACTTCCACTTGGTAAGTAAGCAGTTTCAAAATCCACACTTATACATACATACAGAATAAAAATTATATTTAAAGTGTCATTATTGTATTGTCCATAGAGGCTTTAATATTATCCTACAGGGTCAATATTTTGAATATTAGCTCAGGTTGCATGATGGCTTGCTGAAAATTTGACTGCACGTTTGTACAGTAATTTATCATGAAAAGGCAAGATATTTCTTATTTGTATTCATTTATATTTCTTTGGTATTTGAAACTTACATATTGGAGGCATATAAAACATTTAAATTCCAAGTTTTTGGATTCTGTCTGATCAAAGCAATATGATGCTTTTTTTTTGAGGGTGGCAGGGGGCGTGGGAGCAATACTTGGTGGTGTCGAGAGGCTTTTCTGACCCTGAACAAGAGGGTGATCCTAGCGGGGCTCGGGGCTCGGTAACCATAAAACGCTGGGGATCAAGGCTCAGTCGCATTTGAGCCAAGAGCCTTACCCTGGTGTTAGCATCCCAGGGCCCATTTGAGGCTTTGAGTAGGGGTTAGTCCTGGTTCTGGACTCAGGAATTACTTTTGGCAGTGCTTGCGGGACCATATGGGTGCTGGGGATAGAACTTGGGTCAGACAGATGCAAGGCAAGTGACCAATCCGCCGTGTTATCTCTCCCATCCAGTTTAGTTTTCTTAAATGTCTGTTTCCTTCTAGTCAGAAACAGGTTCTGTAACAAATGCTCAGAAATCAGGGCAAAGCATGAGGAACAATTATAAATAGTGGAAAGTGAAGGATGTTGACTGATACTGGCTTTTCTTCAAGGGGTTAAAAAACTTACTAAGCTTTCTCGTTGTGTGTTTTAGAGAATGCATGAACCAGAAATTGTGACTCAGTTAATATTGTAGATATTTTTCAAGTAGCTGTAAAAATATCAAGAGAAATAAAGTACATCATGATTTGCCAGGAGCTAGAGGTTGGAAACAGAGGAGGGGCTTTCTTGGGCTGTTTAAACAAAAAAAAAAATAACAGTAATTATAATCATAGGGTGGGAGCAATAGTAAAGCAGGTAAGGCTCTTGCTTTGCATTAGGCCCACAAGATCTGGACCTCTGGTATCCCTTGGCATCCATCCCACCCCAGTCCCACCAGGACTGATCCCTGAGCCCAGAGCCAGCAGTAAACTGGCTTAAGTTGAGGGAAGCAGGATGGAGGGCACCAGGCAAGCTCTGCACACAGTATATGTAGCTCCTTGTGGGGTTTATTAAGGCATGGAGAGCAGTAATGCTGGCACAGCTGGAGTATGTGGGGTAGGGTTTTGGAGGTGATGGCACCTCCAAAGTGAATCATGGGCACACCCCCAATGAGGTTGGCAGCCAGAAGCCCTGGAAACGCACAGGTCCTTCCCTGTACCTGGACGCTCTAAGGGCTAAAAGACAAGGTAATGGTGTAAGCTAGGGAGACAGGGCAAGGTCCTTGCCTTTTTTACCCGTGACTTCTGGGGAGCTAGAAAAGGGGTAGTGAGGCCTGGGGTGGCACCTCAGACAGATCCACTGCACTGTTCTAAGGGGTCACTGCAGGTGCTGAGCTGTCGTTCCACTTTCTTCTGGTCCCGGATCTTGGCGCCCAGCTCCACACGCTTCTCGAAGAAGGTCACCAGTGCTGGTTCGGTGAGGACAGATGCCAGGATTTGTTCGAAGGAGATGCACCAGTCCGCATCCACGGTGCCCTCAGCCCGCACTGTAGCATCCACAGCAGCCTCAGCTTTGACTGCGTTGTCCATAGTGCTCTTGTCCCTCACCTCAGTGTCCATGGTGGCCTCGACCCTCACTGCAGCATCCACAGTACCCTCAGCCCTGGCCATTCCTGCAGCCACCTGGGCCCCCTGGTCCCCCACCACAAGCACCATTTCCTCTGCCAGGTCATCGCAGGGGAGTGAGCTGGCACTCACCACCGAGAAAGACGAAACAGACAGATCATCTTTGGTGTCCTCGTCCCACAGTGGGGATGCACCACCTGGGCCTTCGCCGCTGCCCCCCTCCCCCACCACCTGGCTTTCAAGCGGGGTTTTGTGCATGTGACTGTCCCCGCCTGCTCTGACTTGTGGGTCCCCCGTAGTGTCTGCCTCAGGGTCCTGGGGAATCTCCAGAGGCTGCAGGAGTGGTGTCTCCTCCACTTCTGACTCTTCCTCCTCTTCCAGGCTGCCCTTCAGGATCTTCTGGTCAGAGGTGCGATGTGAGAACCTCTTTCCCACCTCACCTATGCGCAGCAGCAGGCTAGCCACAGTGGCAATGGCATGGTACAGTTCTTGCTCCTGGGAGTCCTCGCTGAACATATTGTACAGGGTCTTGCACAGCTCGATAAACTGCTCCTGCAGGGGGCCAGAGTCATGGCGATATAGGCACCTTCTCAATACCCCACGCCTCCCACTAACCACCAATCACCACTTTGAGGGGAGTTAGGGTCAGCTGCAGCAGGGTAGCCATGCTCAACAATACTTGGTCTGACTGGAGGGTTCTGGGTGTCATCAGTGCCACACCTCAGTGATGGGATCAAACTGAGGTCTCATGCATGGTTTGCATGTTCTGGAATCAGCAGGTTGATTCCAGCAGGGGGAGCTTTTTAGCTCCTCTCTTAGCATCTGGGTCAGGTGGTCGGGGTTGGGGATGGTGGGAGGCTAGGCCCCAGAAGCTCAGATCCTGAGAATAGGCTGAAGTCAACCACTTCTGGGGAGTTTTCTTTTTCTTGTTTTGGACCTCAGCAGTTACTCCTGGCTCTGCACTCAGGAATCATTCCTGGTAGTGCTTGAGATTTCCCAGCAGTGCCTAGGCTCCCCCAAGCTCTGCCCTGACCACAGGGGCAAAAGTCAACCTTGAACATTACCAGGTGTGTCCCTAATACCCATACCCTCAAAACAAGAATGGTTTTGTGGTGGGGGTTATCTACAGTGGGAATGGGGGGGGTCATAATTAGAAGGTCTCAGTTCAGAATATCCTCTCCACAGAGAGCAACAGAGGAAGGGGGAGTGTATGCTGGGAGCTGCTGGTGGGAAAAGGAGGATGTACTCCCCTTTGTGGGAAGTAATCTGCTCTGATCAGGAACAGTGCTTATCTTGTTTCTTTTTTTTTTTCTGGCCACACCTGGTGGTGCTCAGGGGTTACTCCTGGCTATCTGCTCAGAAATAGCTCCTGGCAGGCACGGGGGACCATATGGGACGCCGGGATTCGAACCAACCACCTTGGGTTCTGGGTCAACTGCTTGCAAGGTAAACACCACTGTACTATTTCTCCGGTCCCTAGTGCTCATCTTCTATACACTGTGGCCCATGAGGCCGTATAATCCCTATCCTGACAGGTCTTTGATCTAGCAGGAGGTGTGTGGGACCTACTTAGAATCTTTCCGTAGTGCCCTGGCTGCATGCTCAGAACTTTCCATAGGGCCCTAGCCAGGGCTCAGAACCTTCCTTTAGGGAGAAGAAATTTATAAAAGGACATGATGGCTGTTGGTCTGGTTTGACAGCTCTGGGTTCTTTTCCAAATAGGGCAGGCAAATCCTCCCTTCTTTCTGAAGGCACAGCAGCCCTCAGCCACACCTGCTATCCTGACAGAAACTGCCCAATTCCACACTTGGATCTTATCAAACTGCCAAGCCACTCAGTTGTTCCAGACCTACAGCTCCTGGGCCTTGCAGCAGCAAGACACCTCCAAATTTCACAGTACAGTTGGATCACACCAAATCTGGTGGGAAAGTTGCATAGGACACTACTGAGCCAATGAGCTGAAACAGTAACACTGACGGCTCAACTAGCACCAACCACAGCCCAATAAATCCTGAGACAATGAGTTTAGTAACACCAATGTAAGATACAAAAACTATCACAGGTTGACTCTTACTGACCTAAGTTTTGGTAATACCATTGGCCTTTGTGTTATAACAAGCAAGCTGAAATAAATTTGTCTCTGTAGGGGCTGGGCGGTGGTGCTGGAGATAAGGTGCCTGCGCTAACCTAGGACGGACCGAGGTTCGATCCCCCAGTTCCCCATATGGTCCCCCGTGCCTGCCAGGAGCGACTTCTGAGCGAATAGCCAGGAGTAACCCCTGAGCGTCACCAGGTGTGGCCCAAAAACCAAAACAAAACAAATTTGTGTCTTTAAGGGGTAAGGCTGGAGGGTGGATAGAAAACTGGGGACACTGGTGGAGGGAAGGTGATATTGGTAATGGTGGTTTGGAAGCATTTAATGCCTGAAACAATTGTATTAAAAAGAACCTGGTGGGAGATAGCATGGAGGTAAGGCGTTTACCTTTCATGCAAAAGGTCATCGGTTTGAATCCCGGTTCCCCATATGGTCCCCCGTGCCTGCCAGGAGCGACTTCTGAGCAAATAGCCAGGAGTAACCCCTGAGCGTCACCGGGTGTGGCCCAAAAACCAAAAAAGAGAACCTGGTATGTTATGTTATATTAAGTTTTTAAAATAAAAACATAAAAAAGAACCTTCCAGTAGGGCTCTTACTCAGGCTTGGAACATTCAAATAGGGTGCTATGCTATCTGTGGGCTCAGAACCTTCTAGAAGAGATCAGGCTCTGGACTTACCTGATTCATTTTGGGAAGATCCTTGATGGTCTCCTTCTGGGCTTCCTTTTCTTTTGCCCACATTCGCAGGTAATGCCGATAATCGGGGGTGCTGGTCCCTTTGTTCTCTGTGGGGTAGGAGAAGGAGAGGGGGTAGAGAGGTGGTATCATGATGACCATTTCTCTCCTGCAGTTGGGTGGGTCATCTCAGCTGATGACAATACCCTCACATGCATAGAAGAGGGAGGAAATCAGGAGGGACCGAAAAGGGGCCTGGCAGCGAGCAGGGCATCCCTGGGAGGTGCAGAGGTCAGAGGTGCCTGGAGCCCTAAAACTTTCTAAATCTTGGGTGCTGACACCTATTCATAACTGAAAATGGTGATTGTGGCAAATAAACGTTTTTTTGTATGTGCAGAGGGGAAGAGGGTGCTGGGCCATAACCGGCAGTGCTCAGAGCTAACTCCTGATTCTTCACTCAGGGCTCATTCCTAGGTCTGTGCTAAGGATCACTCTTTGTGGAACTCTGGGGACATTATAAAGATAATTGATCCTGCGAGCTGCGAGCAAGAACAGCATTCTGTACTATTTCTCTGGCCCAGAAAGAAATTTAACTTATTTATGTATTTATTCACTTTGGGATC
>PVKC010042213.1:0-12000 GCA_004027635.1 Crocidura indochinensis
TTTTTTTTCCTTTTAGTGAGAGAAGAGAGAAGATTTGAGCACAGTGGAAATGGAGAAGGAGAAAATATTAGAATTGAGTTTACAGATGCACAGAATGGCTGGTGAAGAGGAAATGATGCTTGAAGAGCAGCATTCTTGAAGTTGAGATAAGCAAGTGTTAGGCATTACTACAAAGTAAAGGTACTCGTATGTGAGTAAGAAGAGGGTAGAGCACAAATCATTCGACCCATCCACACTGAGAGAGACATTAGCAAGAAGCATGATGGGAGCTGCTGATATTGTGACCCAGACAAAAGGTCTGGAAACAAAAATTCAGCAAGAGGGAAAAGCATGGCTGTCGGAATCCCATTTTGCTTCCTGGTGGTCAACTGCAAGGAGGTGTTTTTGTTTATTTTGGTTTTGTTTTTTTATTTGAGCCACAATCAGTGACATTTGAGTGATATTACTCCTGGGTCTGTGATTAAAAATTAGTCCTGGTAGGCTGGAGTTGCATGGGCATGTGGGAAACTGGGGACATTTGAGGCAGGAAAAGTGCACTGATGAAAGTTGGTGTACATCATATAACTAAATCCAAACATGAACAATTTTGTAACTGCGGTACAAAAATTAAATAGAAATGTGTGTACGTCTATAGTCTTCAAAAGCCAAAAGAGAGATTAAACTATATGTATCAAAGTGTGTTATATTTGTATAATGAATTATATTTATTTTATTACTTATTATTCTCAAAATGAGATTATATAACTTAACTTTTGAAAAAATATCTTTGTATGTACATATGTGAGTAACACTTTTTCATTTGTCTTCTTGTACTATCACATCTATTGCTTTAGTCAGTACTATAAAGATTGACTCAGTATTTTATGACAAGTATACTAGATAAAATACTTATAATTTACAGATGAAATAGATATTTTATAGCAATTATTTGTTATGCCACCTTAAAAATCTTTCAGAGAGCTTCATACCAAAATATTGTCATAATTGGGGGCGACAATAGGTCACACCTGGTGGGATTCAGGGACTTAATCCTGTCTCCGTGCTCAGTTTTATGTCATAGACATGTTTGTCACTTAAAGTGTGGCCCATCTACTCTAATAAATCCTGTTCATCCAAATAAGTGGAGGCAGGCATGCATGTCACTTCCAATTCTTTAATTTCTCTAACCTATATCCCACATAATTAGGTTCCTATTCTTTTTTAACATACAGATAGAAATGTGTCACTCTACTTAAAACGTTCTAAGATTGCCCTATTGCCTATAGAATGTGATCAACAATTAACACCACTGGCTAGCACTTCTTGAGTCCTTACCAGCACAGCTGGACAGTTTTCTGGCTCTGACTACTTCCATTTGCAGAACCATACAAGTCAGCACTATTGCATTGCTCCAAAGACGCATCATCTATTTTTCCAGAGCAGTCTGCACTGATTATCACTATAGCACAAAATTATCATGTTCTGTTTACTCCTTTGCCTCTGACACTAGACTCCAGTTTCCTTATTGGCAAGGACCCAGTGGCATTTGTCTATGTATCTCCAGGGCTTTGCACAATAATTGGAACTGCGAGTATATATTAAAAAGTGGAAATGGTATAAAAAATAGTGTGTGGGGGGTGTGGCTGGGAGAAGACTGAAAAAATGTCTGATTCATTGAAATAGCTGCTTAGTTTGTCAAGGAAATTATATCAAGCAGACAAAAATGTCAAATCCCTGGGCATGTGAAGGCCTTTTCGTAGTACCTACAACTACATTTAACCAAGAAACTAGATAACCTAGAGATAGATGTATCCATTGCAAATTTTCCTATAAGAAAGAATCATCATTTGCAGATCTTGTTAAGAAGCAAATTTCCAGACCTTAGTGCAAGATACTCCATGGTCAGTTGAAGATGAAGCAATCAGTGAAGAAATAAAATAAAATAAAAGCCCAGGGAGTATCAGCATTTCTGAGCTCTTTTCTATTTTGGCAATTAACGTATCTTTGTACCAAGCACTGAGATGTGAGATTAATGAAGATGTGCATAAAAGCCATTTCTCCTAACCCTGCTCAGTATCACAATGAAATTACCTGGTACTATGTAGGAAAAATAACTCTGCAACTTTTTTTCCTGCACCTTATTCAATCTTTGACTTATGAATATAGTTACTGCAACATGATCAAACCAAACCATATATAACATGAACCATGATTAGAAAAATTCGCGTTCATGTGATGCAAATAAGCATGTCAAGTTGCAGTTTAGATATAATCCCTCCCATTTATTTCAAATCTGTGGAGAGATGAAAATATGAGCTGAATCCATACATGACTTGCTCTAATTTTTCTCCCCATCCTGTTTTTGTCCTTTCACTCCTTTTATGGTTGCATTTCCTTGCTTTCCAATTATTCACAGTGTTCGGGTTATTAAACAAAATCCAGCTTCCTTCAAAATATAGAAATATGCCATACAGACTCTTACAGAGAGCTCTTTATGAGCATCTATTATCTTCTGAAGAACTAATGCACTCCCTTAATTGTGCCTGCTGGGGGGATCAGGCACAGGGACTGAGGAATTCAGACCCACGCAGAAACGCAAAGCAGCGCAAAGGACATTTGCTCAGCAAGAAAAGGTTGCAGAAGCCTTTGACAAGCAAGACAAAGCAAGTCAAGTAATAATAGAAGGGCTCTTTGAACATTCTCCGTAATTTGGTTCTAACTAACTCTAGAGTGCATTAGCGGAAGATTCTTAATCAGGCCCTACTTTTCCATTAGAGAGACTAATTACAGGGTATATTTTAGTGGGAGATTTATTTTTCTTTCATAAAAATGCTTGGCAAAGAGGAACTCGGGTTGCCTGAATTGCGCTGTGTCCATATTTCTGTCTTCCAAGGGCTTCAAGCTGTCATATTAGCCATTGCCCACTCAGAGGGCACTACCTGCTCGATAATCCCTGTTCTGCCTGCAGAAGATTAAACCAAATCCACATTAACAGGAGCTCAACTCCCATCCCTCAAATGTTGTCTGTTGTCAAATCTTGTTTTGACAAGGCTGGTTGAATTTCACTATCTTCATGCCATTTCTTTTAGCAAAAATGACTTTTAATCAGAGTGATTTATTTCTCTTTGGGCTGACTATATCTGTGGAGAGACCAGATCTGCTTAAAAAGACATAGAACTTTGGGGGCTTCCCAAAAGAGGGGGTATTTTTTTCATTTCGGGTGAATGAGAATAGTTGATCCAGTATCCAGAATGTTGAAAGTGTAGAAGCATAAAAATAAAGTAGGTATTTATTTATTAGATATATAATGATGTATTCTATAATATGTAAACTGTTTTGTCTATAAATACTTAAAATAGATACACATATTTATTTTGGAGATACATTATTCCAAGAAGAAGAGTAACAACCTCCTGGCAGGTATGATTTTGATATTTGGCTTGATGTAAAATGCTTGATTCCTCTAGTCATTTCCTTTTTTGCCAACAAGGCATTAGCAATAAATTTATACTTCTACATGTGCTGCTGAAGAAATAACCAACTAATCTAGCACACAGAAATACAAACAGCTGCTCTTATAATAACACACTCTGCAAACCTTAGCAATGAAAATAAGAGAAAATAATACCTGCCTTTTCAAAATTATTATAAGGTTCAAAGCTCAATAACTATTTAGTAAAATACATATTATATACACAAATGGTATATATTTTATCAGATACATAAAATATATTTACTACATGTACATGATAGGTAAGTAGGTAGATATGTGGGTAGGTAAAGGAAGAGAAAAAGAAAGAAAAAAAGAAAGAAAGAAAGGAAGAAAGAAAGAAAGAAAGAAAGAAAGAAAGGAAGAAAGAAAGAAAGAAAGAAAGAAAGGAAGAAAGAAAGAAAGAAAGAAAGAAGAAAGAAAGAAAGAAAAAAAGAAAGGAGGGAAGAAAGGAAAGAAAGGAGGGAAGAAAAGAAGATGAAATACTATATATAGGTGATTGATAAGATTGATAGATGGATAGATAGATTGATAGACTGCTAAAATTTTAATGGTGATAATAGGGGTACTGAAACATAACAGAGATGGGGGCTGTGAGAGACAGGAGGTTGGGATCTTTGGTAGAGGTAGATAACTTCACTAGTGATGAGTGTGGTGTTGGAATTATATTCACAAGAAAACACTATTAATAGCTTTGAAAGGGAAAAAGAAAAACATTTAAAAACAATTAGAAAAAAATCTGGTGAGTAAGGTGGTTTTGTGGCTAAGAGGTTTTGTTTGTTTGGGGGCCACACCAAACTGGCTGTGCTCAGAATCACTCAGCAGTTTTCAGGGAACTCTGAGGTGCCAGTAAATGAACCCAGCTTGACTTCATGCAAGTCAAGTGCCCTACCTGCTGTACTCTCTGTCTGCCATAATTATTTTTTGAGCTCAAGTTAAAAATAGATAGGGTCCAGGAAAGAGAATTGTGGATCAGGTGCTTGTAAAGATTGTTCCCATCTGGAATCAAGATTCAGTACACATAAGGATAAGACTTGGAGCTCCAAGCATCTCTGCTGGGACAGAGGGGAGCCAATGTAATATGAGCACTGTGGGGGTCACTAGCATTTTTTTCTCAGGTCCTTGCAATGAACCCAACAGTCTGCTTCAATGAGAATTGATGGTGGGCCCCCAAGCCTGCTGAGGACTACTGGGAATCCCTCCAAATATACATACACAGGATCTATCCCCAGCACCCCATATGGTCTCTAAAGTAATTCCTGAGTGCATAGCCAAGAATAAATCTTAAGCACTGCTGGGTTGTGGTCCAGAACAAAAAAAAAAAAAGAAAAAAACCCAAATATACATATACTATGTGATAGAATTGTGGGTTTTGTTGACAGCAGAGGTAATACAGCAGTAAATTTACCTGCCTTTTATGTCTCCAACTTAAGTTGGACTGACTACATCTGACTCCTAAGCACAGGAAGAGATGATCCCAAGGCCATAAGCACTTTTGGATACGACCAAAATAAAAACAAAATTATGATAATTTCAAGGAGTTGGCAACTACTTAAAGTGATGTAAAATTATTACTTTTTTGTCATGGTTGGGCCACACCTGGTGGCATTCCTGGCTCAAAATTAATCCTGGAAGACTAGGTTATCATATGGGACACCTGGGATCGAACCGAGATTGGCAGTATGCAAGGCAAATGCCCTGGTGTGCTATAAATCTGGCCTCCCTAAATTATTAGTTTTTAATATTTTGAGTCTATTCAAATTAATGTATTGGCAAACTCATTGTTTGACCTATTTGAGAAATGTAATCGTTTTGTAAAATTTGTAAAATTGCTTGATGCAATTTTTATTATTGTCGACTTAAAATATTTTTAAAACTTGCATCTTAACTGGAACACTGCTAAAATTTTATCATAACACATGCTCAATTTATTTTGAAAGTATTAATATCCTGTTCTAATTTTTTTTTAACTAGAGCTCAAAAGATAGTACAGGAGTAAAGTAATTGCATTGTTCTCAATTGTTTCTGCTTCAATCCTCAGCACCATATTTAGTCCCTGAGCACTATTAGGAGTGAACCAAGTACTTGGAACAATAAGTTAGCTCTGAGAACCTTTAGGTATGGCTCAAACACCCCAACCTTTTCTTTTTTTTATTATAAATTTTTATTTTGATCATTGTGGCTTACATATCTTTCACATTAGTATTTTAGGTACATATTAACATTGAATCAGGGGAATACCCACCACAAAATTTGTCCACCCCCCTTCCCTGTTCCCTTTCTGCAACCCATATCCCCTACCATCACCCCCCAGACTGCTGCTAGAGTAGATGATCCCCTCTTTGTCTAGTTTACTATCAATGATCATACATCTGTTTAGTCCTGGTGCCCTCCCTTATTTCTCCCTCTGTTTGAGAGGCTAAGCTAGATAAATCGGGTTATGTGGTTTTGTTTGAGGGAAAGAAAAGCAATAGAATGGGGTAAAGAATAAGAAAAAAAATTTTTTAAATTAAAATAAGCTGAAAAATTTTATTACTAACTTGAAAAAAGTTGCGAACAAATGGTAATATAACAAGCAAAACACTTGACTTTTATGTGGCTGATCCTATTTCTGTCCTTGGAATTTCATATGATCTCTGAAGCACCATCAATAGTAATTATTAAGCACAGAGCTAACAGCAGCTCAAGATGTTTCCTCTAAAATAAAAACGTTAAAATAACACTAGTATGTTCTCTTTATTCTTTGATGGTGGGTGTCATGTTTATGTGACTGGACTTATTATCTTAATTTATAACAGTTCTGATAATCTTACTGATCAATACTTTTATAATTTAATACATATTTAACTTTCTACTTTCCAGTAGGTGGTCTATTGTAGAACACCTTTTTTAAATTGACCATAAAATGACTATGTAAGATTCCAGATTAAATTCTCATAATATAATAATTATATTTCACTGACTACCAGATGTATGTTATCCTTTTACTACATGTTCAGTATTGTGTCCTAAAATAGTTCTTTTAAAACTTGTTAAATGAAAATTATAGATTTAAATTGCTTTCAGCTGGATATGCATGGAATTAATGCACATATTCCCTTGGAGATGCATTTTTGCACTAAACTGGCCATTTAATAAATATTTTTGAATGTCCTGGTAAAAGATTGCATTTATTAGTGAATAGAAAAAATTAAGGCTGTACTCATTGAAAACTACATTATATATTAATCTCAGATCACAAAGACTTAAACAGCACTAAGTTATATAAAGTATCACCAAACTATAAACATTTTTTGATTTAATAAAAAATAGGTTAGAAATAAAACTAACTAAAATATTATAGTAAGAGCCAGAGAGATAGCATGGAGGTAAGGCATTTGTCTTTCATGCAGAAGGTCATTGATTCGAAACCCGGCATCAAATATGATCCCCCAAGCCTGAAGGGGCAATTTCTGAGCGTGGATCCAGGAGTAACCCCTGAGTGCTACCAGGTGTGACCCAAAAATCAAAAGAAAAATATATATATCGTAATAAAATGCATTAATTTTAGATTTCAGGGAATTTAAATGAGTATATGTCACAAATCCTGAGTAATGTTTTGTTTTAGATCAATATTTTGTAGGAAATTGATTATAGTAATGGGCTCTAAAAATTATGATTACAATGATGGTTATTATTTCAAACAATCTAATTCATATTGACCATCAGATGTTAACTCACTGAGAGGAGATAGATATATAAGTTTAACATCTTACATCACTGAGGGCAACAGGTAGAGCAATTGCTTGCACATGGCTAATGTGAATCTGACCTCACCACTCCCTATACCAAAGAGAAGTACTCTCAATGCACAGAGTCAAAAAACAGTCATGAGTAACTGCAGGTATGGCCAAAAAAAAAAAAAAAACGCAAACCAACGAAAAAAAGTTCATTTAGCTAGAGACACTATTCATAGCTTAAGAGGTGGGCTAACTCAAAGTTTCCAGGACTCCAGAGCAGATTTACAACTGATTTTGTATCAATTTTTGTATGATGATGTTTTGTATGTAATAAACAAACCATAAAATATAAGTTTCAATCTAGGTCTCTACGAAATCAATCAATCAATCAATCAATCAATACCTTTGTCAGGATAGCAAAAATGAAACTTGATAATATGTTCAATAAACCCTAGCATACATTTATATATTTTCTTTATTCACAATATAAGTTAGAAGAAAATGTAAAAATTGTGCAGACACTAAATCTTTTGGCAAGAAAGAGTATTAAGCAGGAACATTTTTTTTAACTAGAGCTCAAAAGATAGTACAGGAGTTAAGGTAATTGCATTGTTCTCAATTGTTTCTGCTTCAATCCTCAGCACCATATATAGTCCCTGAGCACCACTAGGAGTGAACCAGGTACTTGCAACAATAAGTTAGCTCTGAGAACCTGTAGGTATGGCTCAAACACTCCAATCTTTTCTTTTTTTAGAGTTTATTAAAATGGAAATTAACTGTATAGTGTCTTGGATGAACTTGGAATTAATAAGTTAAATATAAACTGAAAATACATTAAACTTAACTGGATCTAATTTTATTAACTCAGTTAATACGATATCAAGTACTATGGTTCAACAGAAATCAAGAGTAGTGGTTTTACAGAAGACAGAATGAATAAATGATGATTGAAAAATCAAGAAATTTAGTCGGGTGGTGGTGCTGAAGGTAAGGTGCCTGCCTTGTCTGCGCTAGCCTAGGACGAACCACGGTTCCATCCCCTGGTTTCCCATATGGTCCCCCAAGTCAGGAGCAACTTCTGAGCACATAGCCAGGAGTAACCCCTGAGCGTCACCGAGTGTGGCCCAAAAACCAAAAAAAAAAAAAAAAAAATCAAGAAATGAAATTTCAGAACTTAAGTTTTCTAAGTAAATGAATTTTGAATCCAGAACTATCTTTGTCTTCCTTTCCATGATTTAAATGTCACTAAGTATTTTATAAAAATAAAAAGAAATGGTCCCACTTTTGTAGTGAAATAATTATTGCTGTCACAAACATAGGTTTAAAGGGATCTATTATAATTGTTAGTAAGTACCAACAGAGATCTACACATTTTCATAAGTCATATAGGAAAAATATAAACATGAAAGATGTAAGTTCATTGGTGCATGAAACAATATATGTGTTTGCATACATAATTGCATGATAAATGAGTGAATAATTTGAAAAAATATCTGTTAAACAAGTAAGTCTATAATTTGTTTTGTAAACTGCTTCAATGTTTCATTTTACATTATATCATAATGTCTTCAGAATACATCAGATGTTTTCATTAACTCATTGCAAGAATTTTTTCAAAACTACGCAATTTTCTTTTCAGTGAGTGAAGGAAACAATGGAAGCTCACATCCTATTTTTTGGTATTTTTTATTGTTCCTAACAATGATCTCAGGTGACACATCATATGTAAAAGGGAAGAAAGGTAGTAAGGTAATGTCTCTGGCATTGCTTGTATGGAAAGAACATGAATATCATACTCCTACATACAAAGGGAAGTAGGGGGATTTTACTTACTTTTCAATAGCAGTAACTTAAAGACAATAGATTATTGGATAGAGAAGTTGGATTAAAAACTTAGAATCAGGTTGTATATTATGCTTAATAATGAAATGGCCATCATTTGACCCTTGGATTTGACCCAAATGATAATTCTATTACTTTCAATCAAAATATAGAATCAAGGGTTTAAAGCGATAGTACAATGGGTAGAACCAATACTATCACTGCACATGGTGATCCTTGGCATCTCATAGGGTCCCTCAAGCTTGCCAAGAGTGATTTCTGAGTTCACATCCAGGAGTAACCCAACCCCTAAGCACCTCTGGGTGTGACCCCCCCCAAAAAAAACATTCACACATTCTAATAAGATATTCCTTAGGAAGCCCTAGACAAAATCATCCAAGAACTCACTAGTAGTGCTGGAGCGGTACCACAAGTGGTAGGGAATTTGCCTTGCATGCACTAACCTAGGATGGACCACGGTTCAATCCCACGACATCCCCTGTGGTCCCCCAAGTCAGGAGTGATTTCTGAGCACAGAGCCAGAAGTAACCAGAAGTAACCCTGAGTGTCACTGACTGTGGCCCCAGAACCAAAAGCAAACAAACAAAAAAGCAAAAAAAAAAAAAAAAGAACTCATTAGCATTACTTCAATCTGTAAGACTCTGCTTTTCCTTCTTTAAATATTTTAATGAATAGTTAATTCTAGTTCAAAAAGAAACTTATTTTTCTAGTTATCAGTTGCTACTGAACATTGGAAGTAGTCAAATAATCATCTAAATACAATTTTAATAATTTTGGCTCTGGATAGGCAGGATTTGGTGAGATATTAAAATATAAGAAATAACACTTATCTTTATTCTCGAGTCAAACAAAGAGGGAAGATGATTAGACTTCATTGAAGTTATCAAAGCTTATTCCTCCTTTTGCTTTTAGGAGGCTTAGAATTACTCATTTCCGATACCTCAAAGCAAATTCCTTGGAAGAGAAAGTATTTTTTTCCCTGTTCCTTGATGGCTGTTTGATACCAAGCTAACTAATTTGAGAAAACTGTGAACCTGACTATGCTGACTAATTAGGGGAAGCTCCCCAAACTAATTTAGGCCAAAGTGAATTAAGTTGGGACTTTGATTTAGTCTCCTGGAAAAGAATCACTCTGATTTTGCTAGATTTGTACCTGAGTTAATAGAAAAGATGAATAACAATGATGTGGTATAAGGCTTCTGTAAAGAAGGGTCTCATGGAAGAGATGAGAACCAAAAAATGGACAGAAATGGAAACTTCCTTGATATATATGCACACAGTGATATTTCCTTTTCAAGCTTAAATTTCAAGTAACTTTTCTATGCATTTCCTATTTAAAAAGGTAAGCAGAAAAAGTGAGACATTGTTAATTTGTCTCCTTCCAGGTATGCTCTCTGAGACCAAATTCAGACTAAATTCAGACTAAATTCTCAGGTATACCTTCCAGGTATGCTCTCAGAGACTAAATACTCAATGACCGGCCTCAGCATTCAGGGGGTTGGGCGGGGAGCTTCATCATTAGCTGACTTAGTTCTTTACCTTGCATTTTGCTTAGGCTTACAGAATAACTACCTCCTTACCCTTTAGTACCCTTATATATATTATATATATGTTATATATGTTATATATAACATATATATAATTATATATAACAATATATAAGCAAAGAAACCAAAGATTCTATTTCTAACTATTTGCTTCACAAATGTATTCAACACTTCCCTCAATTTGAAAATCTTTTTCTATGAGAAAATGTATCATTCTTATTACCTACAATTTCTTTCTGTTTACTAAAAAACTCTTTTACTCATTTTGTATATCAAAAACCTTTCAACTCAGCCTACTGCCAGCTTCTCAAGGCAGTATAAGCATCACTTTATTCTCTCAACCCATAACTCATAAAAATGTTTATATACGGGGCCAAAGCAGTGGCTCAAGCGGTAAGGCATCTGTTTTGCCCTCACTAGGCTAGGACAGACGCGGTTTGATCCACTGGCTTCCCATATGGACCCCCAAACCACGATCGATTTCTGAGGGCATAGCCAGGAGTGTCCCCTGAGCATCACCAGGTGTAGGCCAAAAAGCAAATAAAAAAAAGTTTATATACTGATTTTTCTGTCCACAATATTAATTATTTCATTATTCATTAACATATTGTGTTAGCTGCTCTATTACTGAGTTAAAAAAAAAAAGCCAGTGGCCAGAGAGATAGCGCAGTGGTGGGGCATTTGCCCCACCCGTTTCGATTCCTGGCATCCCATATAGTCCCCCCAGCTTGCCATAGGTGATTTCTGAGTGCAGATCAGGAATAACCGCTGAGCGCCATTGGATGTGGCCCAAAAACCAACCAATCAATCAATCAATCAATAAAGTTTGGGGCCAGAACAATGGCACAGCAGTAGGGTGTTTGTTTGCATTGCATGCGGCTGACCCAGGAAGGACCTCGGTTCGATCCCCTGACATTCCATATGGTCCCCCAAGCCAGGAGAGATTTCTGAGCGAATAGCCAGTAATAACCCCTGAACATCTCCGGGTGTGGCCCCCCAAAACTAAAATAAACAAACAAACAAATAAATAAGGTCCAAGCTATATATATTCTGCACTTAAAGAATGTATAACTAGGGGGGATTACAAACGAGCACATTCACAATTAACTGATCTCAGATAAGAACTCCCAAATACATAATTACAAATAAGAAATACAATCAAAATAAGATACATTAGGTAATTAGCTAAGGAGATATTCTGTTAAAACAAAATGAGATATTCAATGCAAAAATGTCTTTCATGCTCAAAGGCTAGAATCAATCATGACAGAAAACAAGAGCCGCTTGTATGAACAGGTACAGTATAAGTGGTGTGCATTTTCAATGCTCTTTTTGGCACTGGAAGGAAGTATCAGTGAAAAATTTGGACATATTCACCAGAGTCCTGGTTAAAGTTATGTTTATTATGTTAATATTGGTTGTA
>PVKC010042214.1:0-11997 GCA_004027635.1 Crocidura indochinensis
CACTCAACAGAACTGAAAAAATGCAGAAGACCTTTTGTTGCTCATATTAAGTGCACCAAGACAACTATAAAATCTATAAAGGTTAAATATATTTAGTGTTAAATATTTTTAGTGTCTAAGGACACTAAAAATGAAGGCATGAAAATGAAAATAAAACATTTTAGTTAGGTTTTCTTTCTACTGTATAATACAGTATATCTAGAACAGGATTAGTAATTTTATCATCCTCCTCTAAACTCTCCAGTACTTAGGGTAATATTAAAATACACTAATCTATAGAAGCGACTACATAAAGACTCAGAATTCTCAGCAGAGTGCAACATGAAATAATTACTCATTTATTGGAATTGGCTCATAATAGTTATTTAATTCAAGTAATCAGAAGGCATCTAGGGTCTAATAAAACAACAAAGATAAACCATAACAGTGTCACACCACCACCATGTCCAAAACCAGTACTTTACCTTTCTTCTGATCCGGAGCTAGATGGGGGGAAGGGGGTGATTTTTACATGATCCAGAAGACTGGGATCCAGGACCAAGAAGTAGAAGCTTCAGGAGATATCTGGAAACGTCAAGGAATATCTGGAAACGTCATCCTACCCAAAAGCCAGCAGCAAAAACAGGGGAGAAAAAAACCTGGCTTCTCCACTCTTACCTTTCCAATTTTCCTTTAAGGGTTCTTTCCATTGGCTGAAACTGGTCAAAAACCAGTTTGTGAAGAAAAATAAGGACAAAACAAGGGAAGCGTGGGAAATAAACATGGCAAGGTTCTGTATAAAATAATGAATAACACATGTTTTGTATAATTTTTAAAAGCAAGCATGTTTAATATAATTTCTAATATCTAAACTTATGAAAAAATGAGACCAGAGCAATAATGCAGTAGGCAGGCTACTTGCTTTGCACACACTCATTGAGAAAGTGATCTCAGATCACATATAGTCCCCAAAGCACCACCTGGAATGATCCCTAGCACAGAGCCAAATGTAAGCCCCAAGCACTGTAGGTGTGGCATAAATGAATATACTTACAAAGAATAAAATTACTATACTAAACATGAATAAACAAATGTATAGAATTGGGCTATGTAAACATGGTTGAATTTATTTATGTATTTATTTATTTATTTTTGGTTTTTGCAGTCACACTTGGTGGTGCTCAGGGGTTACACCTGGCTCTGTGCTCAGAAATCACTCCTGGCTCGGGGGACCAGATGGGATGCCAGGGATCGAACTTGTGTCTATCCTGGTTCAGTCACATGCAAAGAAAACGTCCTACCACTGTGCAACCAACCCTGTCCCCGGGTTGATATTTATACTTAAAGGTGTATTTTCTTACTTGATTAAACATTCTTTCACACTTTTATATAATAAATATATTATTTAATGGTTGATAATACAATTTATTTTTATCATTTTTTAAATTAGAACCAGATTGGCCACGTTAAACATATGGAAAAAAATGAAATGTTCATTTGTTACGTTTTTAAGGATTTGTTCATGAAAAACATTTAATATTATCTTCTAGAAATAGAAAATTCAAAGATAACTCAGACCTAAACTGCAAGTTTTAAACATAGAAATTTTATCATTTCTATTTCTTAATTTCTGTGTTGTCACTCTTAGCAAAGAAAATCAAGATAAATACAATGTGTTACTTTTTATCTTAATGCCTTTTGCCCTGATAAAAACATAATTTGCTTGAGAATTCTTTTTCCCTACACAGAATATCATCTAGGAAACACCATGTGATTTTTTTTAATTACTAGTCAGTGACCTGTTTTTTCCTCTACTATAGAATTACCGTAACTTGTTGTCAGTATATGATGGCTGTCTCTCTAGAGCAGAGGAAAGGCCATGAATCTAATTATTGTAATTGGGACCCACACAAACTCCTCTGATTTATGTTCCTTCCTATTCAAATAGAAAAAGATTCACTTAATAGGTTAAGATGTATGGGATTTTTGTGGTGCTAGATGTGCTTTTGTTTTAGTTTCTTAAAATGGCTTTTGTTTCATTTTTTAATTTTCCTTGTCTCCTCACCTACCCCTGGAATATTACTTATATTTTTATTTTACAAAACACCATGGCTATAAAGTTCATGAATTTTAGTATTGTTCTCTAGTGTTTTTGTTTTTATTTTTGTTTTTGGATCACACCCTTCGGTGCTCAGGGAATACTCCTGGCTCTGAGCTCAGAAATTGCTCCTGGCAGGCTCCAGTGACCATATGGGATGCCAGGATTCGGACCACCATAGATCCTGGCCCGGCTGCGTCAAAGCAAATGCCCTACCACTGTGCTATCTTTCTGGTCCCCTCTCTCGTGTTTCTTCCTTCTCCTGTCTGCCTTCTATCTTCCACTCCCAATGGCCTAGAAAGGACAAAGAATGAGAGACAGATGATAGTCACTGGGCTACACTGGTCTACATACATTTCTTCCGTCTCTTGTTCCTGCTATTATGAGTCATCAAACTCCAACATGCTTACTAGAGACAACTACAATGTTTTACAGTGGTTGTTGAATAAGAATTAGGGAACAGTAACTACCCTACACAGAGCATTTTGCTTAGGCCTCGATAAAATATTTTCACCCAGACTAATCTCTCATGTAAAATACTACTACTTAAAAATAAAATTCAAAGGACATTGCACAGTTGTTGTCATGTAAGTAATGACCCAGCTTCATAATTTCACAACAAGTATCTGCAGAGATGCCAAGCCTACAAAAATTCCAAGTACAATGGTTTTCAGGCTGAGAATTCTAAGGTTTTCTCGGGGTGGGGGCAGGCAGGCAGACTCCTCCCAAACAACCTTATGCTGTCAGTAGCCCTAGTAGCCATACCCACAGTCCATAGCTGCCACTACGTAAGCAAACAGTCCAGCGTCAGCACAAATTTCAGAAGAGATGCAAGCCAAACCATTAAAACTCATGGGTACACTGGTCTTCAGGCTGAAAACTCTGGGACATCGTTAGAGAGGGATGGGAAGAATCTCTATCCTGCAGAATCCCTAGCAACTGCACCTACACCAAACAGTCGCAACTAGACAAACAGCCCAACTTCACTATGTCACAACTAATCTTTGCAGAGATGCCAAGATGATGAAGTTTTACAGGAACCCTGGTTTGGAAGCTGAAAACTGCTATTTCTTTCCAGAGTAGAGGCAGGCAGCATTCCCACCACCTCCAGGTACTGGTGGAAGTCAGTTGCAGCAACAAAGCAGGGCCATGGTGATGCAAAAAATGGCCCAGTTTATAGTTTCACAACTAATTCAGAAGAGACAAACCAACCTAAGCCAGTGAGATTTATGGGCCTAGTTCTTCAGACTCTGGAATTCTTGGAGTGTAACGCTCCAAATTCCACAATCCTAAAAGCCCAATAGGAGCATATCAAATTAGATGTTAAAGTAGGATGGAAGCCAATAAGCTCAATGACCAAAAACCAATACATAGAAGATTCAACTAGCAATAGTTTAGTTAACCCTCAATGACTTTAATGACCGCATTGTAACATATAACAATTTTTTCTTTTCTTTTAGTGTATGTATTTCCAGTAATTTCATTAGTCTTTATTTTGTAACAAGTAATATAAAATAATTTATTTTGGGGCTAGAGTGGTAGCTCAGTGATAGGGCGTTTGCCTTGCATGGGACTGACCCAGGACAGACATGCTTCAATCCCTGGCATCCAAAGTCCCCTGAGCTAGGAGTGATTTCTGAGTGCAGAGCCAGGAGTAATCTCTGAGCACCATGGGATGTGACCTAAAAAAAATTATTTCAACACCTGTTAAGGGAAAGTCACTCTGGTGATGATCCAGATTGGTTTTGGAACATTGAATGCCCCAAATAACAACTATGAACAACTTTGTAAACCATAGTGTCTAAATGTTTAAAACATAAAAATAAAATTCAAAGGTCATAGAATGTTCATACTTGTGAGTAATAAAGAAATGCCCTGGTTTTCAAATGGCAGAGCAATAATCCTGTATCTATACTAAGCTAACAAGTATGGCATATTTTTAGGGCTAATTATTAGATTTTGTTCATTTTTTGTTCACTCAGTTCAAATGTTATTTCTCTTTCACGTCCCCCCATGGGAAGATAACAAAGGTCTTTTTTTGTAGGATTTTTGTGCTTATCTATAACTTTCTCTCATTGTAATGTGACCATTTATTTATACATAGTTTAATTATAAGTTCCTTTTAATTTTATAAGCCTGTTCATTTTTGTAAGCTGTTTGATTTTATAGTCTTGGACCACAAATGTATAAAACAAAATGTTAAGTTAATGAAGCGTCTTACAGTAAACTTACATGTGTATTACTGAATTTCCTACTCTAAAGTCAAATCCAAACAAATTTTAAATTGAGCTTTTTACTCAGAAAATTTTGTTGTTGTTTTTGCTGTTTTTGCTTTAGAGTCCCACCCAGTGTTGCTTGAAAGGACTATTTAGGGTGCCAGGCAAAGCTAACCCGCTTAGCCTTGTACAAGGCAAGTGCCCTGCTTTTTGTACTATCTTTCTGGACCCTCCCAGAAATTTTATTTGCCTTTACATGAGAGTTCCACATCTTGATCACATTACACTTACTCTTATTAAAGGAGAGATTAGATCATTCTCAGAACTCTCTTCTAACTCACTAGTTTCAGATTGCTTCCCCATAGTGGATCCCAGATTCATAATGAAATCTCTGCTATGGATTCATTTTGACATAACTAAATAATGATAATTTTTAAAATAATGGTCTAAGAATTTACAGGATTGGTAGGAAAAAAAGATATTCTGTAATAGAAACCATTTTCATTGTTGGGCTGTTTTCCATACAAGGAATAAGTAAAGACTACGTTTTTTTATCCATCTATCCTTAGAATGGACACATTTTATTGCTTTGTAGAAATTACTCCCAGATAATGGCAATAAAATTATTATCTTATACGGTTTTAAGAATAAACAATCTGGGGCCAGGTGGTGGCGCTGGAGGTAAGGTGCTTGCCTTGCCTGCGCTAGCCTTGGACGGACCACGGTTCGATCCCCCGGTTTCCCATATGGTCCCCCAAGCCAGGAGTGACTTCTGAGCACATAGCCAGGAGTAACCTCTGAGCGTCACTGGGTGTGGCCTAAAAACCAAAGAGGAAAAAAAAGAATAAACAATCCAGGAGCAGCTTAGATAGGTGGCACTGGTTCAGGGTCTCTCATAAATTTTCAGTTAATTTGATCCCTCCAATCAACAGTAGTCTTTAAAAAAACTAGGACTTCAAAAATCTAGGATTAGTTTTCGGAATGAAGACTCTGTCTATATCCATAGTGTTGTTCTGTGTATACTCACAGGCAGCAGTTAGCTTCCACTCACAATAAAAAGTAATCCAAGAAAAAGCAAAGACCTATGGTGCATTTCTGTCCTCACTTCAAATGTTGAAAACTATCATTTTTACCATACTCTATATGTTAAAAGGGAATTACTACATAATTCACACTTAAAGGAAACTTTGAACTATGACTCTTGTTAAGAATACCAAATAATGTGTGT
The DNA here is from genome assembly GCA_004027635.1 of Crocidura indochinensis. NCBI lineage: Eukaryota > Metazoa > Chordata > Mammalia > Eulipotyphla > Soricidae > Crocidura > Crocidura indochinensis. The sequence continues at coordinate 5,522 of PVKC010042214.1, forward strand.
GCATATTTTTAAACCACCATGGTTATCAGATAATTGGTACAAAATGTTAAAATATGTAAAGATTAGATACTCATCTTTGTGTCTGTATAGGTTTTTCTTATATAGTTAAGACTAATTCTGACAATTGCAAAACTGTAGCAAGTAGAATAAATAGGAGCAAGTGTGTAATTTTAATGTCTATTATTTATTCTCCTCCATTTCTCTCAGATCCAGAAAAAAAACGATTCCTGACATTTATATTTGTAATCTGGCTATGGCCGATCTGGTCCACATCATTGGAATGCCTTTCCTTATTCACCAGTGGGCCCGGGGAGGAGAGTGGGTGTTTGGAGGACCTCTGTGCACCATCATCACATCCCTGGATACCTGCAATCAATTTGCTTGTAGTGCCATCATGACTGTAATGAGTGTGGACAGGTAAAATGGAAAGATTTTTGAGAACTTTGTTAGAGCTTCCCTAAGATGATACCAATTTAAGCAATATCAGTGCTGGTTTGAAACAGTAAAACTATGTATTACTTAAAAATATTTCTTCCAGCTGCCACAGAATCTATTCTTGTGGGGGGGGAGGTCAGGGAATAAGGACATTTCCAACAGTGCTCAGGGACCATTCTTAGTGGGCTTGAGAGACAAGATATGGTGCCAGTGTTTAACCTAGGTCAGTCACATGCAAGGCAACTGCCCTACCACTTCTCTGGCCCTCTCAGAGTTTCTTAAAGAAACACTAATCACACTAAAATCTCTTTTCTTCTAAACATTCTTTTGGACCTCAGTTTTATTTACAACTCAATGCAAGAGAAAAAAAATCATGACTGGATAGATAGTACAGGAGATATGGTTCTTTCCTGTGTACAGTTCACTTTTGTCCCTAAACCCTACCAGAAATGAACCCTGAGCATAGTCAGGTTTGGCCCCCAAACAAAATAAACAACAACATGATAAAGTAATAAAATTTTAGAAAAAATAATCAATGAACCCTATTAATTGGGTGACACTCAGGGGTTACTCCTGGCTCTGCTCTCAGAAATCACTTCTGGCTTGGGGAACCAGATGTGACTCTAGGCAAATGCCTTACTACTTGTGCCACCACTCTGGTCCCCTATTATTCTTTTAATAAGAAAACTGAGATCTTGAAATGTTAGGGGGGTTTTAGGAAGCACATAGAAATTCAATGATAACAATGTCAAAAAGAAAAGTGAGAGTGAGAGAGAAGCAATTTGCCTTCCCTACTTACAGGGCAGGGATGGGGAAGGAAAGAGGGTGGGTGGGGGAAAACAGGAGACATCAGTAATGGTTATAGACAGTGTGCACTGGTGAAGAATGGTGTACATTGTATGACTTAAACTGAAAAATGAACAAATTTTTAAACATAGTGCTTAAATAAGGCAATTAATTTTTTAAAAAGAAATTCAATAGTAAAACCAAGATATAATGAGTCTCTTCACTCTGTTTTCAGAGCTTTTTCTACCTATGTACATTGTCTCACATACTTCAAGAAGTTTAAGGAGTAAAATTGGGATCCTACAAAGTATAATTATAAGGACATATACCTGTACCAGAAGACCATATTTAATGGTTTATGCAAGTTTTTGAGTGACATGAACCTATAATGTGCTATAGCCATATTCACCAAATCTTTTATTTAATTTCATTAAGGAATTTGATATTAATGGTGGTGGTTTTGGAGTCAGTGAGTGATAGGAGCCCAGTTATGATTCATCCTGTCCAACTCTAGAAATTACAGGTAGTTAGAATTTACGTCCATGTTTAGAGTCTTAAGAACACATGTGATATAGGATGCATCCTTTATTGGCTTTAAAGACAACGGTAATGATTATGCCTGGCATGAATACACTGACTCAGAGATCAATCAAATTGCTTCCCAACACACTTGATCCCCCTTGATCTAATCTATTTTTAATTTCTCTTTTGTTCAAATATAATACATATAGTTTACTTTGTTTGGAGTGTATTGTGGCTGTTTATTAGTACCCCACAAGTTTGAATTCTATAAAGGCAAGGTCTTTGATAATTAGTACAAACCAAATATCTGTGTTAAAATATCTGGCACCTAACTGCTCAAAAAGTATTGACAAATGAATGTCTTGAAGCCTGTGTAAAATTACTTGTTAGCTTCTTCCTTAGCTTTACCATTTATATCCTTGCAAGGCACCTTTACAATATAAAACTGACGAGCCGTTCTTCAGATGTATTAAAAAGGGTTAGCAAGGTTCATATAAATTATTCACTGGATCATATTCAAATATTAATAGCTATTATCAAATGTACTTTTAATCCTGATGTTTTTCTGAAATAAGAATTTTCGAAGTGCAGAATATATTTCTCAATTTTTAGTTACTATGCCATCTTTTAATCCATATATTGTGTAATATTGTTAGTTCAACTGATTTCAATCAATGTTGACAGAGTCTTGTGAAAACCCTAGTGAATTCTCCAAAGCTCCAATACCAGGGACAGGTTCCTAGATCACCAAGGACCATTTCCCAAAAAAGTAACCTAAATCACAACCTTACCAATCTACTCCATTCTTGACAACTATTGAAAAAAACTTTCAGGACTGTAGAGACAGAACAAGGGGTATGGTACTTGTCTTGCATGTGGCCAAACCAATTTGCTTTCTGGTACCAAGTAAGGTCCCCTGAGCACTGTCAAGAGTGATTCCTGGGCACAGAGCACAAAGTAAACACTGAGTACTGCCAGGTCTGATCCAAAACCCCAAAATAAAATAAAATCTATATTTTGTACCTGGAGGAAGGAGAGTATTAGATTTTTTTATGATAAGGTAAAATTGTGCTTCTGCAAACCTCTATCTTCACATAAGCTAAACTTACATATTCTGTTTTACAACAGATAAACCTAATATTCATAGAGTTCTGTGAACATATACATTTCTTGTATACCTCAGTATCATTTTTATCTCTGATTGAAAAAGACTGATACACTTCTACATAATATTTAAGTCACACAGGTTATTTCACTGACCACAGATCACATGTATAAAGACGAAAGAAGATTCTGTAAAGCTGAACATTTCCCATCCTATATTTCCTATCATGATAGCTCAATAGCTCCACTAAATGATTAAAATTTTAATAAAAAATCTGAGATTACATCAAGACCTATGGGATTTATTTTCAAGTTTATAACCAAAGGTCAGTTTTCTTAGTATTCTTTATTGTTTATACACTTAATGCACTTCAGTGGCCAATTTAGTTATTCATAAATCAAATGTTTTCTAAATACTTTTATTGTTCTCTCTTTGATTAGTGTATACATTTTAATTGCTGGTGCCTACCTGTAAGAAAATATAAAAATGTTGTGTGTGACTATAAATTTTTATGTGATGCATGTTCTTTATTTTTGATTAATATTTTATTTAAGCATAATGATTATAAACATGTTTGTAGTTGGGTTTCAGTTATAAAAAAAGAATTTTTTCCTTCAACTAAAAGCTACTCAGATTTCTACTAGTGATTACTCTTTTAAACAGATTCTCTAAAACAGCAATAAATAAAAACTAAAATTCCCCTGTTCATTTTTTTTCATTCATTCAACAAACATATTAGAGAATAGGGAGCTTCCAGCTTAGAGGTATAGACAGACAATAATTAATAAATCTCTGGTAAGTTTTCACACAACTATTTACATACTCACTAGGAAGGAAAAGTAGTGTTCCTCTATAACCTGCACTTAAAGGCATGGGCATATAGCACAGTGATCAAAGGAGGCTATTCTAATGGGTTGACAGTTTAATGGGGTGTGCTTCCTTTGGAGCACAGAAAAGCACAGAGAAAAAAAAGTATCATGACAGGCAGGTAGAACAGCATGTCTAGCATTGAAAGTGAGAAGAGTTTGAAGGGGAACAGAAAAAGATTGACAAAAATTTCTACCCAGGTAATATGCAGGCAAAATAGAAAATGACTTTGTGATGGAGTTGAAGACAAAGTATAGCAGGTATGGCACTTGCCAGAATTCCATTTGATCTCTCAAGTGCTACCAGGAGAATTCAGACCAGAAGTAGTAATCCTTGATCAATACTGGGTATGAACCTCTTCTCAAAAAAAGACTTTGTAGGGACTGGAGCAGTGTGACGCAAGTGATAAGGTGTCTTGCCCACGCTAGCCTAGGAAGGACCACAGTTCAATCCCCCGGCACCTCATATGGTCCCCCAAGCCAGGAGCGATTTCTGAAAGCATAGCCAGGAGTAACCACAGAGCATCACAGGGTGTGGCCCAAACTCTCCCCGCCAAAAGACTTTGTAGGTCATGGTAAGAATTATATTTATTTGAAGGTCTGAGGGGGTTATTGAAGGGCTTTCACAGTGGATATTCAGAGAAAATTCCATAACATGTCTTTATCAATACCATGTCTTTATCATCATTAAACTCAGAAATAATCATTGCAGAGTTACTGTCTGATCACTCCCTTATCACTTACCCAGCAAGGAATGAAGGGAATATTCTTCCTTTAGCACAGGCTACAAAGGTGTGTGCTGGAGGCTGGTGTTGAATAGCCCAGACCATAAGCCTCTATCCTGCATACTTAGGGATCTTTAAACTGAGCACTAAACATCTTATCTCTAGTGCAAAACTAGAACAATAAAATATTTTTATATTTTATTGTTGTGAATTTTAAATGAATAAATTAGTGACCAACAAAACTATCTTCACATCTCTATGGATACAAGATACATTTTATAATCTTCCTTATCTCCAGAATAACAGCTTTCTCAAATATCCTTATAAATATGTGCTATTTACTTCTCTTCTAGCTTTTAGTTGATTCTGAAAAGCTTTTATAAGAGATGCTAGAGGCAAATAGATTTGTCAGGTTTCTGAGTTTGATTAATGACGAGGGTCTAGAAGGGAAAGATGGAGGGAAAGCTATGTTCTGTGAATTGAATCTTCATGAGCCTAGGGATCCTAATATAAAACTAACAGAATAGAGTGTCGGTGCCATAGGTCTGAACCTCAATCAGCTATGGGATTTTCCGACCAGCAATGTATTTCCTGCTTCCTACTCTATACTAGCTAACTCTACTGGCAATTAACTCTCAGAAACAAAATTTCCAAAAGCCTCTTCTACCAGAGAAGCAACTTCTCTAACAAAAGAGAACAAAGAGTTAGCAGGGCAGAATGTCAACATTATCAGTGTGCTCCTGGAAATAACAACTATTTAAGTTAGTAGTTTATCAGATTTTCAGGCTCAAGCATTGTTTTATCTACAGCTACTAGTCAGCTTTAAAAGAAGCAAACAAAGAAACATGACTTCCCTTTGCTCCTGATAAAGGTGTACTTCATAAAGTATAACAATACTAATAATTTACTCCTGTCATGAATTGTCATCTTTGAAGCTCATTGTTTTTATTGATGGCTTTGCAGGTACTTGGCTCTTGTCCAACCATTTCGACTTACAAGTTGGAGAACGAGGTGCAAGACCATTCGCATCAATTTGGGCCTTTGGGCAGCTTCCTTTATTCTGGCATTGCCTGTCTGGGTCTACTCGAAGGTCATTAAATTTAAAGATGGCATTGAGAGTTGTGCTTTTGATTTAACATCCCCTGATCATGTGCTTTGGTAGGTTGTTAAAGCTTAAGAAAAATAGAGTTAAATTAATTTGTGAAGTACCTCATCCTCTTTGTCAATACATTAGTAGCCATGTAGAATATCCTTAGGCATCCTTATCTGGCCAGGCTTCCCGTTCAGTGTTCTTTTTTCATAATCAAGTTGACAGTGGTTCTGTTTTAAGAGATGTTAACCTTAAGGGCAAAATAAGCTGATTGTGTAACCTTGGTGTGCAAAAAGATTGAAGTACATACTTTTTTAAGATCTGCATCATTTAGTTTCTGGAGAAACGTAACAGTCAAAGTAGAAGCAGAGTTTCCAAAAAAGCTTAGGACACAAACTTAATCAATATGCAACTACAGTTTGGCTGAAATGTGTCCCTGTAGAAAGTTTTAGTCCTAATAGTTCAGTACCTCTAAATGTAATCTTGCATAGAAAATAGGTCTATGCAGATATATCAAGTATGAGATGATGTTATTCTAGATGAATGTGAGTGCTAAATCCAAGATCAATGTTCTCATGATAAGAAAGTGGATATTTGAAGGGCACAGAGAAAGGAGATCACCACGTGTGGACAAATAGAAACCAGACTGATATTTCTGTACACTAAAGTCTGCCAGAAATAATCAGAGGCTAGAAAATAGATGGGAAGTGTGACTAGTCTCAAAGTCTCCAGAAGAAATCAACCCTGCCCATACATTGATTTCAGACCTTAAGCCCTTGAACTGTGAAACAGTGGCCTATTTTTCTATGGGTGTGCTCTATGGTCTATAGCTTTAACCCTTCCAGATTTCAGTCATTTGTTACAGAAGCACTTAAAAACTAGTATTACAGGGGCCCGGGAGATAGCATGGAGGTAAGGCGTTTGCCTTTCATGCAAAAGGTCATCGG
>PVKC010042215.1:0-12024 GCA_004027635.1 Crocidura indochinensis
GAAGGAAGGAAGGAAGGAAGGAAGGAAGGAAGGAAGGAAGGAAGGAAGGAGGAAGGAAGGAAGGAAGGAAGGAAGAAAGAAAGAAAGAAAGAAAGAAAGAAAGAAAGAAAGAAAGAAAGAAAGAAAGAAAGAAAGAAAGAAAGAAAGAAAGAAAGAAAGAAAGAAAGAAAGAAAGAAAGAAAGAAAGAAAGAAAGAAAGAAAGAAAGAAAGAAAAAGACACAAACTGTGGTATACACATATAATGGAGTACTATGCAGTTGCAAGGAAAAATAAAGTCATGAAATTTTTCTATGCATGAATGGATATAGAAATTATTACATTAAGTGAAATGAGTCCAAGGGAGAATAGTCGCATTCATCTGTAGGATTTAAGAAAAATAAGAGACATTATGGAAATAATACACAGAGACAATAAAGATGGTGAGTGCAGTTAGAGAAATAACTACATAAACAGCTCTCATGACAATGGTTGTGAGTGAGAGAAATAGAATGCCTAATTTGTAGACAGGCAGGGGGTTGGGGGAAGGGAATGGGGGGCATTGGTGGTGGGAAGGTTGCACTGGTGAAGGGGTGTACTTTTTTATGACTGAAACCCAACTGCAAACATGTTTGTAACCATAGTGCTTAAAGATATCAATAAAAAATAATAGGGGCCGGGTGGTGGCGCTGGAGGTAAGGTGCCTGCCTTGCCTGTGCTAGCCTAGGACAGACCGCGGTTTGATCCCCCAGTTTCCCATATGGTCCCCCAAGCCAGGAGAGACTTCTGAGCGCATAGCCAGGAGTAACCCATGAGTGTCACCGGGTGTGGCCCAAAAACCAAAATAATAATAATAATAATAATAATAATAATAATAATAATAATAATAATAATAACTAAAGCTCAAGAAAAGCATCAGTCAGAAAAAAAAGAGATAGATACAGTATAATTTTTCATATATGGTATTTAAAGAAATACAGCAATATAGCAACAATGGTATTAAGTCACACAGGTGAGTCGGGAAAGTGGGGGTTGTGAAGTAGGGATACTTAGACCCTTGGGAAAGGGTGGTGGGTACACTTGATGATGAGTGTGGTGGTGTAATTATCTTCCAGGGACACATTTGTTAATAGTATTGTAAACACAGAAGTTCAATTAATAAAAATTAAAAAAATAGACTGCAGTTACTAACATAGTGTTATACACATGACAAAATTCTTTTACTTTTAGAATACTTAATTATTTAAAAACTAAAACACACATGTAAATATACATTATATGAGCATATGCTACTGTGAATAATTCATATATCAGATCTTTCAGAAGTTGCCCTGGTATAGTTAACTCATTGTGGCTTTATTATTCCTAATTGTTTCCTTATACAACTATCAGTGTAGATTTTGAATACCTTCTGCTTTTCATAAAATCCACATGTGATTCTTACAGGTTTTTAAATGCAAAATAGAAGAAAGTTTAAAATCCTTCTGTTAGGGCTGCTCTGGCTTTCATTATGCCTTCCTTGCTTCATTCAGGTCAGGGTTTATGGACCAGTGCCCATTTACCTGGCTGGCTGAGATTAAAAAAAGTAATCGACCTTGGGTGCCATCAGCACCACTCCTAATGCATTTTTGTTAAGTTGAACTCTCACTTGTGTCTTTTTTCTGAGGTTCAGACAGAGGTAAAAGAAGAGGTTTCATGATTGTTTACAAGCATTTCAACAAGGGTGCTTTTTCTCCTCAAACAGAACAATTTTATGCTTACCAGGATTTCAAGAAAAATAAAAACACTATATTCATTTAAACACTTATTAGGAGACCACAGATTAATTAGAATAGACTTCTAGTTGATATTATAAGACATTAATAAAATATTTGATAAAATACAATATGGATTTTATTTCTTATAAAATGCCCTAAACACACATAGATAAATGTATATCCATAATACATTCAAACATGTGCTTGCATATATAGAAACATAATTATACATATTCATACCTCATCTGTATATATATGTATATATATTTGTATATACATATACATAAACACTCAGATAATGCATATATAACCACCATATTGCACATGTACATACACATTCTTTTAGGGTACTATTCCCTAAACATAAGCAATAAACTCATATACACTATAATAAACAAAGTGCCTCCTCAAAAGTAGAAACATAATCCAGGCTTTGTAGCCTTATTTGGTAAAAAGGATCTTGGTTAATATTATGAAAGATGAAGTTAGGATGAGCAAATTACCCTAGATTACCTAGATGGGTTTAAATGTCATCACCAGTATCTTTATTAGAGAAAGGCATAAGGACATTTCTCACAGAGAAAGACATGAGAGGACAGGGGCAGTAATGTGACAGGCATCAAGGACAGAAACCAGAGGCTGAAAGTGACAGGAATCAGTCTTTCCCCTAAAGCCTTGAGAGGAAAAATAGCCCTGCCTACACTTTAATTTCAAACTGCTATACCAATTTGGGACTTCTGGAAGTGAGAGAATGCATTTCTGTTGCTGCATACCACCCACTTAATAAAAATTATAGCAGGCTTGGAAACCATATAATATACTATATATATAGTATACTTATACTATACATATAGTATAATTGCATGCCCATTTATGCAATTACTCAAACACTCCCACGCCCAAGCACATATATGCATGCACTCATCTTTTGTGCACACAAAGATGAACATACATATGTGATGACATATGCTTATAACCAAATGCTAACCGGTTAATTTCATTAACTCCAAAATACTTGATGGTATGAGGAGGCATGTTTGAATTATACCCAGCAGTACTCAGGGCTTATTCTGGGCTGTACTCAGGATTATTCTGGAGATGCTTGTGGGACTTCATGCAGTGTCAGGAGATTAAATCAGGTCATCTGCATGCAAAACATCTTAATCCTGTACTCTCTCTATTGCCTATCTAAAGCACTATTTCATTCATGTTCTCAAAGAACGCAAATATGTATTAAATTGAAACAATTGGAGACCATAAATTGTTTGCCATATTGAGTTTTAAATGAATCATCACTATAATTAACATTGAGCAATTAAAATTGTAAAGGTATAGTTATGAGACACACTGAGAAAATAAATAATGAGCTATAAGTCACAGAGAGATGAAATTGAGGGACTTCAGAGGTCACGTTTATATTTTTATTTAATAAAAAACTAAGTATTTGCAAGAAATTTAAATGCTATATTATTTTAAATCATAGTATCTAAGCACATGCTGGAATCAGGGTTAACAGGGTTAGCCTAACTAAAATTATCCAGAAATCTGTTCTTTCACATTATGTCCCACTGCACACTTCTTCCCATTAGGTTCAGGGTTTTCTACCAGGGAGATTCAAATTATCATTTGAACTACATTTACAGAGATGGAAGTTCATACCAAATCTCATTGGCTCTCTTAGCACCTAAAATCCCTCTCGTTTGACAAGACTAACCAGAATAGCTTGAGGACTTGAAGCCTCCACTTGTGACTATGCTTTTTGACTTCGAAAGCACTATTTTGTTTCATTAATTTGTTATATGTTCTAATATACAAATCAGAAACATTTCATGAATAAATAAATACATGTCTACATCAAATGGAATCATGTTGCTTATAGAATCTCCCTCAAAAACATAGAAACTAATGCAAGTTATATTTATACTCCACCTTACCGTGTAGCCATAAATAACACTGTTTTCAGACCAACCATTTTAATTACAACAACAAAACTGCTTTGCCAGTTTGGCTGATAGGGGAAGTATATATTTTCATATAAAATGAATTTATTCTTAGAGATGAATTAAACTAGCACCTTGCTTATAGAATTGACTAAATATAGGCCTCTTCCTTGTGAAAACTCTGGAAAATGATCCGATTAGGTCTTCTTCTAGTCCTATTCAAAAGCTGCCAAAGTACCTATTTTCAACCATCAGTTATGGCCAAAATTCCACCCCCAGATCAAACTTCCATCCCCAAAACTACTAGATCAAAGTGATTATCTTCTTATCTGGTAGTCCTATTAAAATTACTTTGTCCAATTTATATATGTGCTTAATAAATTTTTCCAATATCTATCTATACCCAGATATGTTAAGGTTAATAGGTTAGGGAAGTATGTATTAAGATATATAACTATGTAGATACGCTCAGGGGTTACTCCTGGCTATGTGCTCAGAAGTCGGTCCTGGCTTGGGGGATCAGATGGGAGCCAGGGGATCGAACCGCGGTCTGTCCAAGGCTAGCACAGGCAAGGCAGGCACCTTACATCCAGCACCACTGCCCGGCCCCCGAATAGACATTTCTTTAATGGCAATCATGAATTATGAATTCTTTCTTGTCTGTTCATATTGAAATTGAACTCACTTTCCAAGATCTATGATAGTATCCTTACTATGCAGTCAATTTTGGTAACTTTAGGTCATACACATAAGAGGAGGCAAACTGTAGCTGCCTTCTCAATTTCCATGAGAAAAGGAGAAACAGTCACTGTGAATTGGGTGTGATCTGACATAAGCAGGAATATTAAAAATATCAAGGCCCGGGAGATAGCATGGAGGTAAGCGTTTGCCTTTCATGCAAAAGGTCATCGGTTTGAATCCCGGTGCCCCATATGGTCCCCCGTGCCTGCCAGGAGCAATTATTTCTGAGCATGGAGCCAGGAGTAACCCGAGTACTGCCGGGTGTGACCCAAAAACCAAAACAACAACAACAAAAAAAATATCAGAGTCAAGAAAGAAAACACAAGCCCATCATCAAAAGAGAAAAAAGTCCATAATCAAATGGAATAAAGTCCAGCTGTCTGTGTCCTAGACAAAGGGTCAAGGCAACCTGAGGTTGTAGAGCTGCTTAGTTTTTTCTGGGTGCAATGGAATTAGCTAATGACCCCCAATAAAACTCTAAAGAAATTGATGGGATTCTTTCATTTCTGCAGAGAAAATAGAACTTATTTCATTGGGTACGGTTTTATTATTGTATTTTTTAAATTATAAGCAGGAGAACCTGGTCTTGTCTTCAAACACCTCCTTGTCCCCCCCCCCCCCATTACCTTATTTCTTTTCTCTAGGAAAGGAAACTCACGTGAAGATGACAAGCCTAATCAGAGTGGGCCCTTAGGTGCAATGGAAATGTCACTGTCAACCAGACCTTGGAGAAAAAGTGTAATTGCTCCTTCTCATGGGAGAAAATTGGGCAAAGCAATGTGGGAGATCAGTTTCCCCTATCTTATGTTCTCAGTAAATGCTTCTGATGTGTCCCAGAGGTCAGCTGAATGTTAGATTACCAGTAAAAAGAATAAATGGGTGCGGCTTTCTGGGAACCCCGGCCAGCGGGGAGAAAGGGGATGAATGCCGCGACTTATTCATGGGTTTACTGAGGCCGACCCGATTCGAAATATCTGTGGGAAAACCTGAAGGAGTTCGAAAGAATGGCCCAAGTCTGGTTGCTGATCAAAGGCAAATTTTATTAAGCGCGGGCAAGCACTTAAATACTTTTACACAAAGGGAGGCATGTCTCAAAAACTATTGGTTACTTTGAACAGATTCTTATCCAATCATATCTCGAATACAGATACATAGCCAAAAATGGGCAAAGGTACTACAGGGCAGCTAAACATTGGTTAATTCAAACAAGTCTTTTTACCAATCATATGCTTACTATAGGCATTTGGCCAAAAAGGGAGAAGGGTGGAGTTGAAACTTCTGTTAACTATTATCAAAGAATTCTTTGTTAAGCACAGCCCATAGGAGGCAGGGAGGGGTAAAGGGGAAGGCATAACTCAATGGCTGATCCTAGCAATCTTTAACATAACAGGAACCAAAGACATATAAGGAAGTATTATCTGCACCCTGTCCCCGACCTCAAGGCCCTGAGGTTAGCACAAGGGGCTATCTTTTGTTGCAAGATTTCCTTTTTGCTCAGGGGCTAAAAACCTGTCAAGGTCATGTATGCAGCTCAGCGAAGCTTTCCACGGAGACAGAGGCTAAGGTCGATGGCATCCATTTTGTGCAAGCTAGGGCGGTCTCCCACAAATGGGGGAAAGAAGATGTCAGTATTTTGGTCAGTGTGCAGTCTGGGGTGGAGATTACATGAGATCACAAAAATATCAGTGATGCTCATGTCTAGACAGACAGGAAGACAGTGGGAAAGCTGTGACATTTTATAGAAGTAGAGGTTCCCTTGTTCTAAAGCAGGATGCTTTGCACTCCTGTGATGAATTCTCTACTGCATATAAGTGAAAGATAGTGCATATTGCATGATCTTTGCCATGTCACAAGACTTCAACATGCTTTTGTTTTTTTCTTAGCTAAAAACTGTGATAGCTTTAAACTGCAAAAGGTTGTGCTTATGCTATTTTGAAATCGACCAGTGGTTCTTGGATTTTAAGGGGGCAAAACTCACATAATATTTACCTCATCTATAAAATGAGAAATGAGGAAAAAATTAAATGGTTTGAAGTGGGAATCCAATTTAAATGGTTTGAAGTGGACCCATTCCACTGTACTCTTGCTATGGATCTTAAATAGAAATGTATATCCAGTTCTTATAGTGTTCATCAGATTAAACTGGTAATGTAATACATAGCAATGTCCACAATCAGTGTTGCTATACTGTTTTTAAATTTTAAGTGTTTTAGGGAACTTTGGTTCCTTAGAAAATGTAGGAGGTTGATAATTAAGGGATACAGATGTTGGTCCACAGAGACCACAGAGACAGGTGAGTTGTAGTAAAGCTGGCTCAAGATTTGGTGTGATTTAGATAGAGTATGTTTGGACCCTGAGTGTACCTTAGTCGTTAGAGCACTTGCCTTGCAAGCATGAGGTCCTGCCCAGATTTCCTCACATCTGAAAGAAATAAAGAAATTGAGGTTCTGTGTCTACACAGCAATGTTTCACAAATGGGAACACACTTTTATTTGGTCACTTACAGGTTTCCAGGAGTGCATTTAGTGCTTTTACATTTTTTTTCTGAAAAGTGAGGTTATAGGGTCCATAGTTTTTGCTTAAAATGTGGTTAAGTCTTTAAGTATTAAAATAAATCAAAAATATAAATTCATACTTCACTTTTTATGCCTGTCTACCATTTTTATATATTAGTTGGATAACAACTATTTGGAAATTGGATTAGTTCCTGTTTGGGAAAAAGTCCAAAAAAAGTATTTGGGGAGCAAAAATGAAGGCAAATTCTCATTCTTCAGATTAGAAAAAGTACTAAAGACTGAATATGAAACTGAGGGTGAATTATTTTGTCTTTTATCAGATTATTCCCTAAAGAAGTGGACTATTTTTTCTTAATATGGAATGGATTTTGATGATGATGGAAATAATACAGAATAGAATAACTAAAGTTAGGGGGTATGGACCTTCACCATTTGAGTTATTACCTAATCACTGTATACATTACCTCAGTTTTGAGGATAGTAAAGGATGGCCATTTCTTTTGGTCAGGTCGGAAATTAAAGAAGCAAGTTAGAAAGCATCCTGATTAATCCGGGTGGACATTGATGGACTTCTGTTCTTCTGAATCAAACAAAATGCAAGTGAAGGAGTCAAGCAGCAAACAGTATACTACATGCAAGATTCTTCAGGGATTCCCAGAATTACTTGTGAGAAAAAAAGTTAAAAATGAAGCTTACTCTCTTACGAATACTTTCATGTAAGAGAACACTGTTTAATCAGTTTGAAAAGACATGTAGTTTTCTCTCATAAACACTGAACCATTTAGTAGTTATTCTTAAACCAATAATAAGTGCCTGATTACTTTTTTTGGGGGGGTTGGTTTTTTTGGGCCACACCCGATGATGCTCAGGGGTTGCTCCTGGCTATGCATTCAGAGTCACTGGTTTGGGGGACCATATTGAATGCCAGGGATGGAACCGAGGTCCATTTTGGGTCAGCTGCATGCAAGGAAAATGCCCTATAGCTGTGCGATCAGTCTAGCCCCTTCAGATTTCATTTTTGAACAGAACACGATAAAATGCAGAGTTTATCAATTGCATATATACATTTGATAAGTAGATCAAGACACGCATCTCTTTGACCAATACTTGCCTCTCTCCTGAGGTAACCACTCTACCAGCATCCATCATTGCAATCATTCTTGACTGATATTAAATTTTATATAAATTATGTATTATTTCTGTGTGACTCCTTTTGTGTTAATTGAGATCATCAGATTGTTTTTATTATTGCAAGACACTCAACTGTGAATATGTAAAGTGTTGTAATTTACCCTACTGTTGGTGAATGTATGAGTTCTCATTGAGAACTATGATATATAATAGTACTATTCTGTTTTACTTTTTTATTCAAATTATTGAGACTTAAAATCATTTATAGTTTGGTTTTAGACATACAATGTTTTAGGACCAATCCCACAATCATTTTTAACCTTACTTCACCAATATTCCCAGAGTTCATTCTATGCCACTACCTCCTGCCCCAGCCTACCATCATAACAGGCACCTTTTTAAAATTTATCACAAAAGTTTGGGTCTCATAATTTTATTATTGTAAATTCTGACTTATTTAGTTCTGTCCTTTCTTAACACCAACAATACACCTGAGACCCTTTTGCTCCTGAATCTCATCTTTTAATTGGTGTCTTTCTCCTCCTCCACTCAATTTTTTTTTGTCCCCAGATTCACAATACAGACCCGGCAAGGGTCTGGGTTGAGGTGCATATGGGGTGCATTTACTGTACCTCCTCTTTCTATACAGTCCACTCAATTTTTTTTCTTCTCCTCACTATATTCTGGGCGCTAGAATGTTCTTGACAGCCTGCATTTAAGCTATTGCATTTCTTCATACAGTTATTCTAAATACTACATATAAATGATATCATCTTGCATTGATCCTTTTTCTGGCTTATTTCATTAAACATAATATCTTCCAGTTCCATCTATGTTGCAGTGAATTGAATAACTGAATCCTCCCTTCAGGAACCTAGTATTATTTCATTGTGTATATGAACCATATCTTCATGATCTAATCATCAATAACAGTGTTATTCTTATATATGCAAGTTGGCAAATATTAACTCAGCTTCTTAAAGGATATACTCTCAGGACTGATGTAGAAGGTGTGAGGAAATGGATAATGGGTAACTTTAATGTGAAATTTTTTATAAAGTATCTTTAACTATTTACAGTTCCGCAGACCCTATGTGATTACAATATTTTGCACTGATCTGGTGTTGGTGCAATAGTACAACTGGTAGGGCATTTGGTTTGCATGAGATTAACAAGGGTTCAATTCCTGTCAGCCATATGGGTCCCATGAACCACCAGGAATAACTGAGTACACTGAGTACAGAGCCAGGAATAACCTCTGAGCACTGCCATGTGTGGTATTTATATATATATATATATATATATATATATATATATATATATATATATATATATATATATATATATATATATATATATATACAATTATTCTCACATTACTATTTATCCATTATAGTTTTAAATTATAGGTATGATTTCAATTTTATTATGCCTTTTCTCATTTTTCTTACTAGTTATAGATAAGTGACAATAGTAGATAGATTAGAAAAAATATTTAATAATACCTATACCTAATATGCTGTTGCCTTTCTTGCTCATTCATTGCCATGTTTTAACAAAATGTTTAATTTTAATGAAGCTAAATTTTATTCATAAAATTTTGAGATGAAAGTAGCCTGATGTAAAACTTAGAAAATTGTTTCTATCCATATTCAATAAGGTATATATTATTAGGGAAACTGTACTACTTTTATCTTTATATAGTTAGATCAATAATATATCTAACCCATTAAGGGTTATGAAATTATCTTCTAAATTAAAGTAAATATCTTATTAATACAGATAAATTATTTTGGGAGAGTTTAAATTATTATAGTTCTCTAAATTTTACCTTTACTACTTTTTCCAACAAATATTTACTTTTTTTTCTTTAAGGAACATACCTAATTAGAAGCAGAGCAATAGTACCACAGGTATGAATCTGTTCCAGTTCAAACCCTGGTATTCTATTTGGTTCCAGGAGTAATCACTGAGTGCTGAACCAGGAATAAGCATTAGCACCATTGAGTGTGACCTAACAAACAAAACAAACAAAAAAGCATATATTTGTATATTGAGGTTTGGGTTTGATTGTGGTTTAAATTCATATTTAGTCTCCTTACATTTATTATATTTAAAAGATAGTTGGAATTTTGCACCTTGAAACAATACTTATTTTCTACTCTTTATATTTGTTTTAGTTTCTTCATTTTTAACTTCCTAAAGATTCAAATAATTTTTATTATTCACCATTATTTCTCTGATACATCTTTTAAGTATTTAGTAGCTATCCTACATCTTACAATACACGTTTTTCACTTATTATATTCTAGCTTTTAAGTTTGCCATTTATAAACAATATAAAACCTTAAAAGCATGTAACACATTTTATATCCTCTGTCCCTTTCATTTCTGTTTTCAAATATTTTACTTCTAATATATGTTACAGATATGAGTCATTTTATCACTGTTACTTTGGAGAATCGATGTTATATTTGCTCACACATGTACTTTTCATTGCATTTTACTAATTTATTCTTTTATTTCTTGTTCCATTTTTTGTAAAGAAATATCTTTCTTCAGCCCGAACTTCTGCTAACATTTTGTCTCTGAAGATGTTTTAGTACCAAATTGCTCTCTTTGCCTATCTCAAAAGATGCAAGGATTGGGAAAGAGGGAGGGCAGCATTGGTGGTGGGAATGTTGCACTGGTGAAGGGGAGGTGTTCTGTTTATGACTGAAACCCAACTATAATGATGCTTGTAATCATGGTGCATAAATAAAGATTAGGGGTCAGGCGGAGGCGCTGGAGGTAAGGTGCTTGCCTTACCGTGCTAGCCTTGGACGGACCTCAGTTCGATCCCCCGTGTCTCATATGGTCTCCCAGGCCAGAGGCGACTTCTGAGTGCATAGCCAGGAGTAACCCCTGAGCGTCACTGGGTGTGGCCCAAAAGCCAAAATAAATAAATAAATAAATAAATAAATAAAGATTATATACAAAGAATAAATCTAACAGTGGAAATAGAAAAAAATTAAAGTGCCTATATACCCGAGTATAAGCCGACTCTTCTAATTTTATCCTAAAAACTGGGAAAGCTTTGTGATTCAAGTGTAAGTCAAGGTGGAAACTACAACAGCCACTGATAAATTTCAAAAATAAAAATAAATACCCAAAACAATTATAATAATTGAGGAATCAGAGGTTAAATGTTTTTCAATATTTATTGCTAAAGAAAAAGTGTAAACTAGCAACAATAACTTTAAAACTTTAAATAAAGTGCAGAAAACCATAGTTTAATAGATAATCAAGCTAAATCACAAAGGCTAAAATTTTTCAAAGCTGGATTCCTCCTCATCATCATCTGTATGTCCAAACAGACGTTTAGCTGTATTTGAATTTAATGTATCAGCATAGATATTTTCATAATCACTGAGTGCGGGTGTCCTGAAAGCCCCTCAAAGGGGCCCGGCCAGCGGGGAGTCGATGAGAGGCTCACGGACAGCCGCACCTTTATTTTGTGAGACTCAGATCACACCACACCTGTAAGAAATCTGAGAGGTTAATAATAAATGACCTAAGACAAAAAAACCGATCAAAGGCACTTTTAATGTGGACTGCGTCCTCTTTTATAGACAGGGTAAAGAGGGGCAGGCAAAAGATAATGTCAATCATTATTTTGGGGCGCAGGCCACTTCATTATTCCACATATGGTAAAGGCACAGCACAGGTTGGGTGGAACAAAGAAAGTAACATCATTTCCCAAATATGGAAAGTGGGCAGTGGGGCAGGGGGCGAGATAACTTGCAAGTCAGTTTCCATGGAAACACCTTGTGACCCTGGGAAGGGTCTGCTTGACCACATCTTGAGCTCTTAACAGATTTATGGTTGGGCAAGAAACAACTTTGTAAAAACAATGTTGCACAGAACAATAATGAATACCTTGTTAACTCAAGCATATGGGCCAGGGGAGTGTAGTTTCATTC
>PVKC010042216.1:0-12270 GCA_004027635.1 Crocidura indochinensis
TACAGAGTAGTACAGTATATGCATAGTACTTGGCAATACATTATTCTAAATAAGTAAAATAATGAGAAAGATTAAACTGAAAACTTTCACTTGTTTTAATCTGCATAGATTGTATAATTTACACACAGTACTGCAACATATTACATACAGAACATAAAGTTAGTAAAGTAGGT
This sequence comes from Crocidura indochinensis, assembly GCA_004027635.1. Taxonomy (NCBI): domain Eukaryota; kingdom Metazoa; phylum Chordata; class Mammalia; order Eulipotyphla; family Soricidae; genus Crocidura; species Crocidura indochinensis. The sequence goes on from PVKC010042216.1 coordinate 174, forward strand.
ATATGAAAGCACCAAAAACTGCACTGCAGAGTGTACAAGATGGAAAAAGGATGTTTAAAATAAAATAACGGTGAAGAGATGGTCATAAATGCAAGCGGTTGCTAAACAGGTAGGTCATCATGCAAGGAGTTTCTGTATAAATTTGCAAGATTAACACTGAATTTCAAAATCTTTGAGAATTAAACTGTCTATATAAGAGGCAATAAGTTCCGTGATGCCAATTTCAGTTTGATAAATTTAAAGTTTTCAAGTTAAAATCGCTGTATTCATAACAATGATAGTGAGGGAGAGAGGCAGAATGCCTGTCTGAGAGGCAGGCAGGGGGCTGGGTGGGAGCGGAAACTGGGGAACAGTTTGGTGGGAAGATGGCACTGATGATGGGTGGTATACATCATATGACTGAAACCCCAGTATGAAAATTTTTGTAAATACAATGATTAAATGTAAAAAGTATTGCTGTATGCTTTATGGCTGAAGAGCTTGGTCAGATTTTCTGTTAATAAAAATAAATTCCCAAATGTATTAGTTTCTAATTTTATTAACATAAAGTCATGTTAGTTTTATAGTTCTTACTGATATGGTAGGATGGGGAAATAGTGATTAATAGTTTTATGATTATGGCTTATATGTCCTTTAATGATACATTATTTTAATAGAGTAACTCATTCTTTATTAACCTTATAACATTCATATATTCTACTAATATTCTAACTTTTTAGATATAGTTATTTCTTTTTTTTGGAGGGGGGTCATACCCGGCAGTGCTCAGGGGTTACTCCTGGCTCCATGCTCAGAAATTGCTCCTGGCAGGCACGGGGGACCATCTGGGGCACCGGAATTCGAACCGATAACCTTTTGCATGAAAGGCAAACGCCTTACCTCCATGCTATCTCCCGGGCCCCAGATATAGTTATTTCTGATGCATAAATAAAAGTATTACTTACAATGTTTTCCTCAATGTATTCAATAATGTCTTCTTCAAATACTGATGTGTAATTAAATAAAAGCTAGCTATGGACTAAAATACTAAAAGCAGGTTTTGTTGTGGTGGTGCTTGGTTTTTTGTTTGTTTGTTTGTTTCGGTCACACCAAGTGACACGCAGGGGTTATTCCTGGCTCTGCATTCAGAAAATGCTCCTGGCAGGCTTGGGAAAATATGGGAGGCAGGGAATTGAACCCAGGTGAGCCATGTGCAAGGTGAATGCCTTCCCTGCTGTTCTATTGCACTGGTCCCTAAAAGCAGTTCTTATACATAAATAGAATATAGTGGAAAAATCTTCAAAGTCAGTTGTCTAGCACACAGTTGTCTAGCACAAAGTCAGTTGTCTACTCACACTTTTTTGTTCAGTAGATGCCCTTGCTTCCTATTTCATGGTGTAAAAGAAACACCAAAACATTTATTCTCCGAGTGAATCTCCAAGTTTTGACTACAAATGTCTGTTACCTATATACTTTATTCTCCTATTTCTGTAGATGAGTTTCTTGTTCTTTTTTTCTAAAGTTACTCCCTCCTTGTGTACAGGCTTTCAACTTTTCTCACAATACCATCCCTACACAGTTCGAGTGTTTTTTAGTAATCTTTTCCCCATCTTTCCTGGAGTATTTCATTTTCTCCAGCTTTAAACAAATACATTGACTATTACAGATTCTCTAGTTACTGTTTTCACAGGTCTTCCAAACAGATACCTAGATACCTAGTTCAGTCATAAAACCCTCACTGCATTAGTTCATAGCTTGCTGTAGTTAACTCACCCTCTTTGTCTCCATTCCATCTGTGTCAGATCTTTTTCTGATTTTGGATTAAACAGAATCACTCCTTCTTCTTGCCTTTCCTTTTGCTAATCCGTGCATCTATCCTGACTAATCAATGATTTGCTTTCTGCTAACAGCTTATTAAATAATCACTGATTAATATATCCTAATCTTTTTATTTAGATTTTGTTACATCTATCTCCTTCTTAAATACAGTTTGTTGAGCCCCCCGTCATTTTCACCCACCATTACATTATCAAATACTGTTCAATTGACTTTATTTTCTCATATAAGCTAGGTGTTTTGGTTTTGTTGTGTTGTTGTTGTTGTTTTGTGTTTGTGGTGTGTGTGTTTGAGAATTTGAATGTTTAATAGGACAAGTTGTATGGGTAACCTCTGTAAATGAATGGACAGTATTTTGCAGAAGGTGATTTGTCTCTCCATTTACTATAAACCACATGCTTCTTAAACTGTCTGCCAAGTTTCTATCTCAGTCTACTCATCTTTATGTGAAGATAAAATGCCTAAATCACTCACTGAGGGCAGACAGGTCAACCAATGAGCTAATCAATAGTCCTGAAGGAAACAGATGTGATCTCAATCCCTGTGATTGTTTATCACATTCATGAAGTATAGAGTTTCATTTTTTGAACTTAAAAATTTGATCTGTTTCTTATTTTAAATATAAAGCATTCACATTTATTTTCTAAATGCTTGTATTCTCTTCACAGTATACTATGATAATACCAGCCATCACTTAGCGAATTGTCTTTCTCCTTTGTCGTTTAATATGCCAATATTCTAAACTGTATTTTTCTTTACCCTATTTCAATTAGTATGGTCTTTGCACCAGAAATTTCTTTAGAATTTTGATATCTTAACGTTTTTAACAATGTTTTAATTTGAACCATTGTGATTTATAAGACTATTCAGTTAAGTTTTAGACATAAAGTGTTTCAGCACTATCTCACCACCAGTGTCAACTACCCTCCACAATGGTTCCCAGAGTCCATGCCGTACCTTGACCTCCCAGTCTGTTGCGTTATGATCTTATAGAATGCTTGGCATGATTTTTATTTTTTGAATTTATATAAGTTAAGGTTATTTTCTAAAATGTGATCAATTCTGGAGATAGTTTTATCTGTATTAAAGAAGAAGCTGTATTCGTCCATGTTTTTTGAAGATTGAAGGCCCTATATAAATTCATTAGTCCCAGTTCTTCTAGTTTCTTATTTAGGACTCTTGTGTCCTTACTGATATTCTGCTAGTGGATCTATTAAGTGGCAAGAATGGCATGTTGAATCTCCAACAACTATCACATTTCCATCCATGTGTTTCTAGGTTTGTGAGCAAAAGCATTGCATACTTTACTTATGAATATTTGGAGCTTATATATGTTGATTAGAGATAGTGCTTGGTCTGTTGTTCTCCTGAACAGTCAGTACTGTCCATCCTTGTCTCTATTTACTTTCTTCAGGTTAAATGCTATTTGTTCCGATGCAAGTGCAGCTGTCCCAGCTTTTTTTTTAGTGGTTTAAATAATTGTCTCACATCTCTTTACTCCATTTTATTCCATGTCAATCCTGAGATTTTCCTGTGACTAAATGGAAGATTTGTGTTTCCTGATCCATTCTGCTTCTCTGAACCTTTTGATGGGAGAGCTTAACACATTGATATTCAAGGATGTTATTGACATAAAGAGCTGCTGTGCCATTCCACTGTGTAGGGTCCTTGCTTCTACAACTGATTATTGGCTTATATAATTGGAGTTTCATTTTATTTATTCAGGGATAGTTTATTACAAATGTCACCAGCTTTTTGGTCTGTAAATGATGTTTTTTTTTAATTTTTATTTTTAATTATGAGAGCAAAGATGTAAAGAGAGAGGACAAGGTAAAGTTACAGTGGGAGGACAATCACCCATAAAAAGAATTCAGCTAAGTCCCCTTGCTGGTATGGAATTCAGGGGTTTCAAAGTAGGCGCGGCCATGGAGCAAAGCAGAGCGGCCGTGCTTTTTGGGTACGGGGCCTGGAGAAGTTACAGTTCGTAGATCGGTGGTGGTCTTTATGTTTCTGGGATCCCCAATCACACGGCTCGATCAGTCCCACGTGGGTCAGGTGAGACCATCTTACCAAGAGATCGGGGTCCCGGTCCGTAGCTTGGCTCAGCAGAGAGGAGAGGAGAGGCAGAGCATGGCCGGTTGTGGTCTTTATGTTTCTGGGATCCCCAATCACACGGCTCGATCAGTCCCACGTGGGTCAGGTGAGACCATCTTACCGAGAGACCGGGGTCCCGGTCCGTAGCTTGGCTCAGCAGGGAGGAGAGGAGAGTGTAAATGATGTTTTTATCCTCTCCATTTAAACTAAAGTGTTTCTGTGTAGTGGACCCTAGAATTAAATGCTTCTTTCATTCAGTAATTTTAATATGTTAAATATTCCTTTTATTGCCTGTACTGTTTCATATGGAGTATCTGCTATGATTCTTATGTTATTTACTTTATATTTAAGGTTTATTTTTCTCCCTTAACTGTTTCAAAAGTTTGTTTCTCTCTTCGTTTTCTTTCTTTCTCTTTCTTTCTTCTTCCTTTCTTTCTTCCTTCCTTCCTTCCTTCCTTCCTTCCTTCCTTCCTTCCTTCCTTCCTTCCTTTCTTTCTTTCTTTCTTTCTTTCTTTCTTTCTTTCTTTCTTTCTTTCTTTCTTTCTTTCTTTCTTTCTTTCTTTCTTTCTTTCCTTCCTTCTTCCATTTAGATTACCATATACCTTGGTGTAGGGCAGTTTGAATCCATTTTGTGTAATACTATTGTGACCTCTTGAATTTGTAAAACTGCCTCCTTCAGAGAGTGGGAATGTTCTCTGTTATTTTCTTCATCACTTGACCTTCCCCTTTTCCTTTGTCCTCATTTTCCTATAATTTGAAAATTATTCCCATTGTCTTCGCTCATTCGTACCTTACATTTACTTCCATCCCTTTTTCTTTTTTGATTTCCTTATCAATGCTAGCTTGTAATTGTCTTCAATCCATCTGTGTCTTTCTTACCCTATGAGATTCCGTGGCTATACTTGCTAGCGTTTTTTTAAATAGCTCCTTCAATTTCAGTTGTATGAATTCTCTTATCCTCTGAAAAAATCTCTTCCTTGAATTGGTTGAATTTCTTATCCATTAATTGCTTAATTTTTCTCACTGGTGCTTCTTTAATTCCTGTTTCCAGTACACTCAGTGATGATTGTAGGTCCTCATTGACCAAATCAAGCATTTTGATGGGCTTGTAGATTTACCTAGGTTCCTATCCCTATCTGCTACTGTATTTGAGCTTTGGTTGCCCCCTTTGTTTTTTTGTGTTTTGAGGGTGCTGATTTTAATTAGAGTTTTAGATTCCCAGTTACTTGAGAAGTGATCTGCTGAATTTCTACCAAATGGTGAATAATAATACACCTGCTTTTCAGATTATTTTTCTTGCCATGCTGAATTATTTGAGTATGCCAAGAAGATTGTCAACTAATTACTCTTGATCTAACAGATTTTTGAAGCTGTATATGTCTGAGAAAGTGGAGCATCAGATCCACCTGTCTGCAACTAGGAGATGTACTTAGCAATGTATTTAGAGGTAGACAAACATCAAATCTGACTTCTTGGTGGCTTGGTGAAGACAATGTGTTATATGGAGACTGTGGTGTGCCTGGATCAAGCAGTTTCAGCATAGGGAGAGCAGGTCCTGTTCACAGCTTGAACCACTTGGGTTTAGAAGGTAGACATTGGGCTTGATGAGGATGTGCTGATAATGGAGGTTGTGGTTCCCAGTTTCCCAGTATCACATTAAAATATGCACAGTTTCCACTGTCTCTTTAATTTTAGAATAACTATACTCCCTTTTGGAAGTTCCCTTTTTTGTGTGTACATTTTATCAGATAAATTGAGCAATAAAACCAATAGTTTTAAGATATTGACTATTTTTAAGATAAGGTGTACACTTTTATTTATCATAAGCTTTTCCACAGTTGTCTTTTTTTTTTTTTTTTTTTTTTTTTTTTTTTTTTTTTTGGTTTTTGGGCCACACCCGGTGAAGCTCAGGGGTTACTCCTGGCTATTTGCTCAGAAGTCGCTCCTGGCAGGCACGGGGGAACCATATGGGGAACTGGGGGATCAAACTGCCGTCCGTCCTAGGTTAGTGCAGGCAAGGCAGGCACCTTACCTGCAGCGCCACCGCCCGGCCCCCACCACAGTTGTCTTAATACCACAGAATTTTACACTTTGTTTCAACTAATGAATCCGTAATTCAGTAATGGCAAATCATTGATGTGTCTCTCAAGTCTCTATTTAGCCATATGTCTCCCTGCTTCCCAACTTTTTATAGTTACATTGTATTTGTTTAGACTGAATCAAATGTCCTGTGGAGTTTCCTACCATCTGGGTAGTGCTGATAATAACCCTATATTGTTGTTTAACATGTACATCTGTCTTTCTTTTAGAAAAAAATACTAAAAGATGAAGTATTCTAGACTTTTGTTAATGTTGCATATGCCATATTCAACATTTAAATATTCTGTTTCACAGACCTTTTTGTTTTTCCTAAAGTATGTGTCAGACATAATGAAAGAACCTCTATGAAGAGTAGTTGATTGATATTTATAAGAAATTCAGTATTTATGTCTTTTAATCTAAAAATTAATTCTTAATTTTATAATAATAAGATTTAATAAGATGATAATAATAAGATTTAATAAGATTATAATAATAAGATTTTATCCTGCAGAGATCATTGGATATCAAAAAATTATATATTTCTGAAATTGCTCAGTTACTTGTTTACAATAGAAAAACACTAAGATACTATTAAGCAAACTTTGGCAGTACTTTATAGAAATGTTATGAAGTTTTTTCTTCAATGAGGAAGCTATTTATTTAAAAATAGAAAGTTTGGTGGGGGTTTTTTGTTGTTGTTTTGCAGTCAGGGTTACTTCTGGCTCTGTACTCAGAAATGCTCCTGTCAGGGTTGAGAGACCATATAGGATGCTGGAAATCAAATCAGGATTATCCACGTGCAAGGCAAATGCCCTACCTCCTGTATAATTGCTCTGATCCTTAATAATAGAATGTATTTTCAAAGTTATATTAGAAAAATGTTCCATTGATACAAAATCATAAACTATAAATTAATTTAAAAGGCATGTTTATAATATGTGGCAACCATAATATTAATAATTATGATTCATCTTTAAAATGTCTTCTAGCTTTATTTGATAGTAATAGAATGAACATGTTGAAAAATAAATGTCATGTAAATCTTTAGAACTAATTCTTAATTCTAAGAAGGAAATAAATCTAATATTGAGATGGACACACATATACACATAATATACACACACTTACATCTGTACAATTTAAATGAAGTCAATCTAGCAGAGAATATTCCTGCATTCTGTATAAGAAATGGACCAAGTGATTTCTAAGTTTCAGCCAGGGGGTATGTTTTGGCATTGTAAATAATAACATGGGGTTAGAAGGCTTTAGATAAAAATTCAGGGCTTTATACCCTTTCGTTGAACATTATGAATTATCTTTTTTTATGGAATGCTTCACGAATTTGTGTGTCATCCTTGTGCAGGGGCCATGCTAATCTTCTCTGTATCGTTCCAATTTTAGTATATATGTTGCTGAAGCAAGCACATTATGAATTATCTTAAATGGATTTGTTTATAACATTTTTAAATAATTTTTAAATGAATTCACTGTAACATATACAGCGATGAAATAGTTCATGTAGAGTTTCAGTCTTTATAAAATGTACAACCCCTTCATTGGTGCACATATTCCAGAGCCAATGTCCCAGTTTTCCTGCTGTCCTTCCTCTATCTACCTCTATGACAAACATCTCTCTCTCTTCTCTTCTCTCTGTCTATCTCTCTCTTCCTTTCCCCTCTCTCTCATTCCACTCACGTTTTTCTCTCTCAGACATTTGTCACACTGAAAGAATATGCATGTCACTGTACTTCCTGTAGGCATTCAGTTTTTATCCAGAGTGATCATTTCCAATTTTCATTGTATAATATCCCTTATCTGCCCTACCTGCATTCCCCTGTTCTTTATATCAAGCTTCTTAGCATGGATAAGTCTTCCTGACCATTGTCTTTATTGACTTTGAGTATTATTACAAAACTATCTTTTTATTTTTATGTAATAGAAATGAGTGCAATCATTATTCCTCTCCCTCTAAGTCAATTCACTCAGCAAATATTCTCCATTATTTGTCCACGTATAAGCAAATTTCATGACTTTATTTCTCCTAACAGCTGCATAGTATTTCATTTGAAGATGTATCATACTTTCTTTATCCACTCATCTGTTCTCGGACACTGGTTATTTCCCGATAATAGTTCCTTTGAATAGTGCTGCAATGAACATAGGAGTCCAGATGCTTTTTTCTGCATTGTGTTTTTGGACTCTGTTTATATTTTTAGAAATGGTTTTTCCGGATCATATGGAAGCTCAGTTTCTAGATTTTTGAGGGATGTCCATATTGTTTTCAAAAAGGCTCATCCAGGAGCCGAAGCAGTGGCACAGGGCATAAGGCTTTTGCCTTATACGTGTCAGCCTAGGATGAACCATGGTTTGATCCTCCTGCGTCCCATATGGGTCCCCAAGCCAGGAGGGATTTCTGAGCGCATAGCCAGGAGTAACCCTTGAGCATCACCAGGTGCCCCCCCAAAAAAAAAAGACAGACAAAAAGGCTGGTCCAGTTTGCATCCCCACCAGTAGTGAATAGGAGTCCCTTTGTCCCAACATCTGAGCCAACACAGTTATTCTAGTTCTTTTTGTTGTGTGCCAGTCTCTGAGGTGTGAGATGGTACCTCATTGTCCTTTTGATTTGCATCTCCCTGGTGATTAGTGATGTGTAGCATTTTTTCATGTGTCTTTAGTCCATCTATTTTTTACTCTGAAGAAGTTTCTACTCATATCTTCTTCCCATTTTTTGATGGAGTTAGATGATTTTTTTTTGTTAATCTCTACCACTGCTTTATATAGTTTAGATATTAAGCCCTTATCAGAGTTTTGGGTGAATACGTTCTTCCACTCTGTAGCTAGTCTTTTTATCCTAGTCACTGTTGTCTTCGAGGGACAGCAGAAGCTTCTAAGTTTAATGTGGGGGCTGGGCGGTGGCACTGGAGGTAAGGTGCCTGCGCTAACCTAGGACGGACTACGGTTGCATCCCCCGGTTCCCCATATGGTCCCCCGTGCCTGCCAGGAGTGACTTCTGAGCGAATAGCCAGGAGTAACCCCTGAGCGTTACCGGGTGTGGCCCAAAAAACAAAAACAAAAAAAAATTGTGGTTCCATTTGTTTATCTTTACTTCCAGTTTCATAGTCAGTGGTGTTTCATCCTCAAAAAAATGTTTTTATTGGGGCCAGAGTAGTGGCACACAAGGGGTAAGGTTTCTGCCTTGTGTGCTCTAGCCTAGGACAGACCTGCAGTTCAATTACCCGGTCCCCCTAGCCAAGAGAGATTTCTGAGTGCATAGCCAGGAGTAACTAACTCCTGAGCATCACCAGGTGTGGCCAAACCCCCCCAAAATCAATGTAATCAATTATCAATTGATAGTCATCAATTGATGATAGTTAATACTTATCATCAATGCTGAGGAAAGTTCTGCCTGTGTTTTCCTCTTAGTACTTTATGGTTTCAGGTCTGAGATCAATGTATGTAAACCATTTTAATTTAACTTTTGTGCATGGTATTAAAAAGAGGTCTGAGTTCATTGTTTTCCAGTACCACTTGTTGAAGAGGCTTTCCTTTCCACTTCAGATTTGTTACTTCTTTATCAAAGATTAATTGGTCATATATCTGAGTCTCTGTCTTAGAATATTCAAGTCTAGTAGATCTAAAAGTCTGTCTTTGTTCCAGTCCCTGCTATTGTGATTACTACCACTTTATAGTACAGTTTAGGATTACTTTAGCTTTTTAGGTAATATCGTTGCCCCAAGTTATATTTCCTTAATCTATATAATGGGGCTGCCTTCACCTACCTTCGGACTTGTTATAAGGGTTAGCATTAAATTGAATTATATTTAGATGCCTATTTCATTACATTATTATTTATTCTCTAGAATCTCATCAATTGGTTTTGAGAGTAAAAATGAGATTACATAAGATAACTTTTGATTTTTGGAAACAAGAAAGGAATATCAGAAATACTGGAAACAGGCCTGGAGAGATGGCATGGAGGTGGGGCATTTGCCTTATATCAGAAGGACAGTGATTCAAATCCCGGCATCCCATATGGTTGGTCCCCCGAGCCTGCCAGGAGTGATTTCTGAGCATAGAGCCAAGAGTAACCCCTGAGCGCTGCCAGGTGTGACCCAAACCCCCTCCCCCAAAATATACTGGAAATAGAAGGAATATTCCTTCTATGTTATTAACAACTCCCAGATCTCTAAGCTCCTACTCACTCTGTGAAGGAAGACTGATTCCTGATCTTATATATGCCCAATTTAATGGAAAGACATTTTATTTCTGTGAAGGGGGATCTAATTCCTGTTCTCTGTATTTTCTCTGATCACTGTCAGGGGAAGCCTGACTCTTGATGCTGATTTTACCATATCTGTGTACATATCAGTCTAACATGTTTGTGTACTATGTCACCATCTCATGTGTAACTTGCTCCTTTCCCCAGTAGACCATTCCCTAACCTGGGGATGCATCCTATATAAATGTACATTGAACCTTGGCTCACACACTCCATCTTTGGAGACAACACCTCTGCCCCACCACCAGTGCTGAATTTTGTTTTTTCTTCTTCTGAGAATATGTCTTTATCTCTTCTCTTTGCTGGCTAATCATGAAACATTTCGATTCTCAACAATTCTAGAAATGATGAAGATGACAATATGTCACATCCCATTTGGATAGTCTCTTACATTTATTATCAATTTGTTCTTTGATTTTCCTGGTTTTACCTTATGGCACTATGAAAATATATTTAAACACAAGTCTAACAATAAAAAATCTGCATTCTTCAAGGAGGTCTGGTGTCAATATTTCACCTCTGCATGGTTTATAATCTTTTTTTATTTTAAGTTGAAATTATCATTTCATTTTGTTTTATTTTGCTTATAGACAAGTATTATTTGCATATAAGTTACTCTAAACATCTGGCATCATCAAAGTAGTCTCTTGGAATATTTCTGAGAGAACTAGATTTATAAATTTTGGTAATGCTTAAGACTGTAGGAGCCACCCACTCAGGACAGAGTGGGGGAGAGAGAGAGATGACAGGAGGGTATATTTAAGGGGTATGTCCAAGTCCAGCTGCCATACATCAATAAAAGACAATATCAAAAAAGTAGACAGTTTAAACCTTCCAACAAAATTATTAACTTGTATTTCTATAATTAATATCTTTATTTAAACACCTTAATTATAATCATGATTGTAGTTTCGTTTCAGTCATGTAAAGAACACCCCCTTCACCAGTGCAACATTAACATCACCAATGTCCCAAATCTCCTTCCTCCCCACCCCACCTCTTCCTGTAGACAGGCTTTCTACTTCCCTCATTCAGTCTCATTGTTAGAACAGTTCTCAATGTAATTATTTCTCTAACTTCACTCATCACGCTTTGTGGTGAATTTCATGAAGTGAGCTGGAACTTCCTCCTCTCTTTTGTCTGTGAAAATTATTGCAAGAATGTCTTTAATTTTTCTTAAAACCCATAGATGAATGAGACTATTCTGCGTCTTTCTCTCTCCCTCTGACTAATTTCACTCTGCATAATAGATTCCATGTACATCCATGTATACAAAAATTTCATGACTTCATCTCTCCTGATGGCTGCATAATATTCCATTGTGTATATGTGCCACAGTTTCTTTAGCCACTCATCTGTTGAAGGGCATCTTGGTTGTTTCCATAGTCTGGCTATGGTATATAGTGCTGCAATGAATTTTTGTATTGTATTTTGTGTTCCTAGGGTATATCCCTAGGAGTGGTATAGCTGGATCATATGGGAGCTCAATTTTCAGCTTTTGGAGGAATCTCAATATTTCACCTTGACCTTCTGAGATACTTCAGTAGATAACTAAAAAGTACAATAGTTTGTAATGGGTATGTGCTATGGGTAGTGAGCACTGGTGCTTGTCATAGGATATCCATAAACTGTCCATCCAATTTTACATGTTCATTGGGGGAAAACCTTTAAGCTTCTTGTATGAAGGTCTTAATAAGGAACAATGTGAGCACAATTAAACATAAAATAGATGTCCACTTCTTAATGCTGTTACTATATGGCAAATGTTCTAAAATGACAGAAAAAGGTACCCAGAATGCTTTCACAGAGCCTTTTATAGCTACTTAC
>PVKC010042217.1:0-11996 GCA_004027635.1 Crocidura indochinensis
TCCTTTCCTTTCCTTTCCTTTCCTTTCCTTTCCTTTTCTTTTTGCTTTTGGCCACACCAGTGACACTCAGAGGATACCCCTGATTATGTTCTCAGTAATCACTTTTGGCTTGGGGAACCATATGGGGCCATGGAGGATTGAACTGCAGCTCATCCTAGGTTAGTCGCAGCAAGGCAAATGCCCTACCACTGTGCCATCGCTTTGGCTCCCGATTCCTTGATTTCTATTGCTGAGATATTAAGTGTTGATTTCAGGTCCTCATTTATAAGGTTCAGGCATTTGGGTGGACTTGGAAATTTGCTAGGATTTCACTCCATACTCCCAACTGCAGTTATCTTCCTTAGCTTCACCATTGTTCTTTGCTGGCGTTTTAGGGTGTTTCTTTTCCCCATTAGTCTGGAATGCAGGAGTTTCAGGGTGTTCAAGGAGAACTGTGTTTAAAAAAATAGGTTTAGAATAAACACATGTCAGAAACATATTTTTCTTGTAAAGAAATAGTATCTTCTTTTGGCTTTGTAGAGGACATAGTTTCTGTATTAACCAGTCTGTTTTGATATTGTACTGTGAGTACAGACAATGAATGAAAATACCTGCTTTTTGTTTTTTAGTTTTTGTGTCACACCCAGCAGTGCTCAGGGGTTCCTCCTGGCCCTACGCTCAGAAAATGCCACTGGCAGGCTCAAAATATGGGATGCCGGGATTTGAACCACCATCCTTTTATATGCAAGGCAAACACCTTACCACCATGCTATCTCTCCAGCTCCAAAACACCTGCTTTTTATAAATCTTTATTTATAAAGCTAGAAAGTAACCAGAACCCTGGATTATAGATCATTGACCTAAAGATATGCTAAACAGTTCCCAATATTTGATATGAGAAGCAACTCTTCCTTTACAATTCTGAAATAGGAATTAGTTTAAGCTTTCCTAATGGGACACCTTGAGTTGAGTGGCCACCTGTGATAAGAACTCCTTAAGCTTTCAGAGTTGAATATCTTGGTTTCAGTAGTTGCATATCATGAAGTGGTCTGAATAGTTGATTTTTAATTATAAATGATAGCAAATTTTCCCTTTGACTTTTAACAAATGCCAGAACTTCACTATAATGCCTGAATTTTGAATGGAATCCAGTCAGCTACGGGCTTATTTTGGGCACTACTCAGGGAACTTAGGCTCTGAAGGGCCAATTATACCTCATTATAAGGCCGTGTTATTTATTGGGCCTGGATCTCTGGGGGTGGTTTTTTTTTTTTTTTTTAGAACTATGGTGTTGCCTAATCACAGGGCTCATTTGTTAGTGAGATAGACTTGAAGAACCAAGAAAACAGGCTTTTTTTCTTTCACATTTCTTTGAGTAGATGATCTTGTTTCCGGATCTGCTTCCAGTATTTAATGCTTGGACGCCACACCCACATGCAATCAAAGCTTTCCCTAGCTTTCTTTAGCAGAGCTCTCACCTCTTCTTTTTATTTTGGTCTTTGGGATGGGATTAACCCTGCCTATTGGCTTTCTCAACTCGTGTGAAGTGGTGGAACCCCTAGATGCTTTTAGGGGATCAGTAACTCATTAAGCTATCCCAGATGGGCTTCCTGGAGCAGGTGCACTTCACTCTGGAAGCCTCTGCCACAGAAGCCTCATTGAAAGCTTGAGGCAGCTGGTCGTGGGGCAAATCACTTTGAAAGCCTCATTCCCTTTCTCCTTTTACAACTCCCTGAGGTCTGATAACACACGATTCTTTGGCTTATGGATTGTATTCCTGGTGGGATTTTATTCCCCTTGTAGAAACCACTCTAGCAAAGAGCCACACAATGCAGCCATAGCATTTGTTCTACGACTCACGGTCTACCATCAGAGGTAGAAACATTTTCCTGGAATTTCTATTTGGAATTGATGTGACATAGATTTCCTTTGAAGCAAACCATCTGAAATTGAAGGGATGTTATTTGGAATGAAACACAGCATTGTTGTTGCCCGTGGCTTGCTCAGGTTTTCCGTACCTTTCTTTTCTCTGGCTGTCTTTTGCCCAGGGAAATACCAACCCATCTCCTGGAGACCCTCACCACTTGGCAGTCTATCCAGTCCCCTACTATTTTCTAGGCTCTTCAGTCTACAGTTGGAGATTACTCTGGATGATGCCATCTGTATGTGGGAGCAATGGGTAGGCTGGTTGGCACACTCATTCTTTTGTGCTTTTCTTCAGAGCAAGACATTTCAATTGTTGTGTATGTAAACATTTCAATGGAATTATTATGTTACTGACCCTACCCTGATCGGTGATTGTGCCCTACCCTAAGGTGTGACCTGACATTCTGCTCCCACCCTATGGTGGTACCTGATTCTGGGAGATAAAAGCTTTTTGACTGGAACTGATGCTGAAGCTTTGGGCTTCTGTCTTGTCCACTGAATAAAGCTAATATTTTCACAAACCTGACTGTCTGCTAGCTGTTTACCCGCAGCTGAACAGGGTGGCAGACGCATGCTCCGAGCTGAAGGGGAAGGACCTCATCCTCAATCCCTCTATCAATCAACCCCATCAAGGGCTAATTTGTAGCATCAATAATAGAGGAATTGCTGAGATGATAAACTTTTATATCAGCTTTCTCTATGATCAGATTCATATTGGCACACTTAAGTCAATAGTCTAGTCTAGGTTGTATAGAAAGATTCCAGGACATAAAATGAATGATAGTTTTTAAAAGGCCTAATTTCTGGGACCAGCAAGGTGGCACTAGAGGTAAGGTGTCTGCCTTGCAAGCGCTAGCCAAAGAAAGATCGCGACCGTGGTTTCCATGGCGTCCCATACGGTCCCCCAAGCCAGGGGCAATTTCTCAGCGCTTAGCCAGGAGTAATCCCTGAGCATCAAATGGGAGTGGCCCGAAAAACCAAAACCAAACCAAAACGAAACAAAACAAAAATAAAAGGCCTAATTTCTCTGGGACACTCCGGAGATAGGCCCTGCTTTTCCTTTTCTCTGCTTACCACCACTTTCCTCATCCCCAGAGACTCAGCAATAAAAATAAAAGGTAACTTAAAGAGAGCAGGAAGGTTTATTATATCAAGTTTGCAGGACCACCTAGAAGCTTCATCCATGAATACCTCTTTTATCTTCACTTTAAAATAAATTTTCTGTAATTTTCCCATTGGTGAGTTGCTTGATCATTGCCTTCCTGAGCTTTCCCTATCACTTTTCCTTTTGAAGAATAAGCCTTTCCAAACTTGCAGTCCCTGACAAATATCTTGTCCTGCAAATGGTTTTGATGATTTATTGGAGTCCCCTTTGAGGTTTCATAACTTTGCATTTGCCTGGTTCTTAGTAAAAGCTGAGCAAAGAGTTATCTCAGAAGGCAATAAGCACTGTGAGTTGGGGTACATTTTTGAGGTGTACCTATGTCTCCTTTATCCTCTGTTAGTTGATTTCTGCAGAAGTACCCTTCGTGGTCTCAAGATAGGCACATCTAAGAACAGTCCTGATAGTGCTTTGTTGTTCTAGGGTGAAAGTTGGGAATTGCCCAGAAAACCAGGGACCACCCAGGGTGATAGAATGTCTTACTTTCATGGAGAAAGCTTCAAACCTCACTTGCATACACTGTATATTGGAACAACGCCCTAGCAGGAAAGTTGCTGAGCCTAGATTTGCTTATCAAGATACATTCTGTTAAGACTTTCTTCCAGGCCTGTTAACAGGATGGATTCATTTCTGTCTAGCTCTCTTGGACCACAAGACCTTCATTCTATATCTTAGTCACAAATGTTCTTTGTTTTCACCTTCCAAACCAAAGGAGCAGACTTATCTTTTCAGAAGTTCTACAGGTAAACGGGATCCATAACTTCCTGGAGGAGACCCATCTCATAATTTATCCCTTAAAATGGAAAAAGATCTTTTTCTTTGGACACAATACTCTGAACACAACTTAGACACCCATCTTAGGCCAGGTCTCTGTGGAAGTGAAGAAACACCATATTTAAGGATGAATGGATTTCATGAAAGCCAACTCCAATTGCCTGAATTATTCTTTTCTGTTGGTTGAACTACTGACTTTTTAAATGTCTCTTTGAGGAACTTTCTCTCACTCATTTAACCCCATTAACTGCTCCTCTTTGACCAAGAAGTATGTGGGAGTATGCTAGATTAACTCATGCTGGGCCACCAGGAGTCTCTAATGATTTGTGGGTTGCACATGACCTTTAAGAGTGGGGTTTAATTTTGTGGAAGACACACCTGGCCAACATAGGCAGCAGAGAGAGGGCGGGAAGGCAATGCAAAGCAGAGCTGAATACTCTTATGATACGCTGTATAAAAGATTAAAGAGCCTTAAGGACATAGTTTTGTGGGTTCACATACAGGGTTTTTAAAAATAGATCAAATGGTTTGAATATGATACTGTTTCTTCACTGGACAGAGCTCACATTCCCTCCTGGGTATAAAAAATTTCCAACATTGAGCATGGGATTGTAAAAATACAGTGTGTGAAAAAGCTGACACTGTAAAAATTTATAGTTTTCTTGGACACAGAGTCTTTTCAGTTCTCACTGTGGTCAACTGTGATGAATGGACATTTCCCTTCATTCTTATAAAGTCAATTGACTTGCTTATCTTTGTTATTTCCAATAAAATAATTGAGACAGAACTCATGGCAATGCACTTCACCAGGCTCTCTCTGAGGCTTTCACTCCCCTCCTCCCCTGTCCAGCCTTGTGTTCTGGATCTCCTGAGTTCCTAACTGTTAATGGTCATGTGGGGAAAAGAAGTGGCCAAATGCTCAACCTTTAGAAAAGTTACATAAAACGGGTTGACACTACTTTCCATTTTCTTAAATGTCATAAGTAAGCATGACTTATTTTCTTCCATCATCAAATACATTTGCTATTTTTTGAAGTTAATTGAATACTTAGAGATCCAGTAAAGAGAGAGGGGATAGATTCTTAGAGTTAAAAAATAGTATTGGGAGATTTTACTGTGCAGAAAGGATGACTTGATTAGGAAATGGAGAGTGATCTGATTGTGGCATGGATTCCACACAGTGCCTTTTAATATGAGAGGTAGCAACTTCTCTAGTGTTAGAAATTTCTCCTTAGAAAAACTTTAGAATAATAATTGTTTTTTTTGGTTTTTGGGTCACACCCAACAGCGCTCAGGGCTTACCCCTGGCTCTACGCTCAGAAATTGCTCCTGGCAGGCTCCAGGGGCGGGCAAATGGGATGCCGGGATTCGAACCTTCTGCATGCATCCTTATGCATGCAAATGCTCTACCTTTGTGCTATCTGGCCCCTAGAATAATAATTTATATTAAAAAAAGCATGGTAAAACTTGAGAGAAAAGGTTGTGAGTGTTCACTTTGAAGCTGGAGATTTACATTGGAGTTTTCCAAACTAGTGGCTAGTGTTTGTAAATTTTAAACATGGATTGAAAAAATATTGGTAATGAAAAGCAGACACTAGAGCTAAGATCTATACGTGTTATAATTACCACCTAACCCATGGTGTCTGAGGAGACTGACTATAAGAATGTGTTGGTGGTTTTTCTTTTGTCTTCAATTTATTTGAAGTGTGTTCTTTCTTCCCCATTTTTTTTTATCTTTTGGTTGAACAAATCCAATTCTTCATTTCATGTTATTTGGATTCTTTCCCACTTAGATTTCACTCTCATTGGAAACCAATTTTGTTTGTTGAGGTCTAGTCATTTATTTATGTTTGGGGCTGAACACAACAGTGATCGGAGCTTTCTCCCTTTGTGCTAAGGGAGTACTCATAGTGGTGCTTTCTGGGGTACCATATTAAATGCTGGGGATCAAGCTGGTTGGCTGTGTACTATTTCTCTCACCCAGTATGATCTATGCTAAAGCTCTCATTGAGGTTACTTTTATGCTGTGATATCTTTGAAAAGAAAACTGCATTTGTCTATACGTAGGTAAGGACCACACACAGATTTTCTTACACATTTTGTCATAGAATGAAGTCAATCTTCTCTACCATGTGGGTGAAGAGCATGGCCTCTTAACTTGATATCATCTCCAACTTTATAATCAGTCAACTTGTCTAGATTTGTAACTAAATCAATGTTGGACACAATATTGAGTAGAACAGAGCTAGACATAATTTGAACATGAAATAATTTCAATATGGAAGTAAAAGTGGACAGGGGAGAGTATGGTCAGATTGGGGGCTATGGGACCTAGATCATTGTGACAAGTAAAAATCATGGGGCAGTGAGGCATATCAAAGCAGGGACCACACCTGCTAGTGAGAGTGTCTTCTCTTAACACCTGTAGAAAATCATCAGGGAAATCAACATACCCATCTGGTCATGTACTGACCTTTTTCTTTAGAAACCTGTCTCTAAGTTTGAAGACTTAGAGGGAGACAGTGAAAAAAAAAACCTACAAAAATTTATGACCTTGAAAGATTTCAGGGAATGTGAACATTTACTTCACGATCAAGTCAGTTGACACTTGGCAAAGGCAGCTTCCTGTTTTTATGGGCAAAATGGATTAAAAGTCTTTTTGAAAAGATTATAAAAGAAAAAAACCTTTGTGGACACTAAATTGCCCTTGGAAAACACTGTTTTGATGATTGTACTATAAATGAATCAGGATCACATGGGTTATATTTCTGCTAAGTACACATGGTTTAAACATGAATGGAAAGGGGGTTATGTCTTACAAGCCTCCTAATTTGTCTTTCTGATTCTTAGAGCCTGTCGCTTAACATCTGGGGTGGACAAGGGTGAGTTTGAGAACTTCACAAAAGCGCAAATACACCTGGCTTTTTTCTAGCCACCTCTGAAGGCTTTATGGATGAATTTTTATTACATAAATAAGCGTGGCTGTGGAAAACTAATAAACATTCCTGGCTTCTCCAGGTGTGCCTCCTGTCCAAAGAGCACAGTCTGAGGGTTTTTTTTTTATTTCTTTCTTGTTTCTCTGTTTGCCCAGTTTTCAGACTTTCCTGGACATTTTAAAAAATATCTATGTCCTCACATACTCCCAATGTAATGAAATCAATTCTGCTGTTTTTCTTTTATAACCTAGAAAAGTTCTTCCTTAGTTGATAAGAATGCAGACAAAACTCAAAGGACATCTGATCATTTTTGCAGAGAAGTGATTTCCTGGCTTTCGGGACCAGTATCTCTTCCTAATCTTCAAAACTGGTCTGTGAAACTCTCCTCACTGTTTACCTCTGGCCAAAACTAGCTCCCTCAGGGGCTATCAGTTATTCACTGGGAACAATGTCAGGTCCCACTCAGACTTTTGCAGTAGTTTCCTGAGTTATTGATTGGGCTTACTATCTTGTTTCTAAATCGGTGTGACTTGGTCTTTCTCTTCAATTTCTCTGCTTCTCCCCATTATTAACTGCAGTCATCATTTCATGGTGACATTGTATTAGCTCTGGTCCATGTTCCAGGATATACATTTATTGCAGGAACCCCAAGATTTCTCCGAGCAGGCAACTAAGAAGCTTCAGTGTGGGGTCACCTACTTTGTAAAATTTCACTTTCTGACAAAGTTCCTGCTTCACTCATCCAGTCCACTCATTTGCTTACTTTGTGACCACTTTATATGCACCAAAAGAACACATGCTATAGATGGTGTTTGATGAAAGCAGGATTTATTTCATTTGGTGTAACAGCAGAGCAGGCATTGTAGGCAAAGGGTACAACACTGGACTCAATGGTAACACTGGAAATGACAAATCTGTCCATAACTTAATGGGGCTTACATAACAGTGATCAGTTGATACCTGCAGAATTTGATAAACATTGTGGTTCCTAGGCCCTTTCCAATGGATCCTATAGTAGTAAGTGATAGCGGAACTTCAAAATCTTCATTTTACTATATCAAATAGTGTTTGGGAAGGGCATATGTTGAGTCACAGTTGGCAGGGCTCAAGACTTTCTTACAACTCTGTGCTCAGGGATTGCTCCTGACTCTGTGCTCTGTGCTCAGGGATTGCTCCTGACTCTGTGCTCAGAGATCATACCTAGCACTGCTTAGTGACATGAGGTACCAGGGAAGGAATTTGGATGAATTGTGTGCAAAGCCAGCAACTTAACCCCTGTATTATCTCTAGTATTTTTACCAGCAAGTTAGGAAGATGGACAGCATTGGGAATACAAAGAAACAAAGATGGGCTGCATTCTCAAATTATGAGTACCTCCAGTTGGGCAAAAAATTATGGTGATGGAAATAGGTGAGAGATGAGGTAAAAAGGAGCTAGATGGTTTGAACATGGGAGCTTGCTAAGTAATTCTGACTTTATCTGAAGGCTGTGGATGACAGAGGAGGATCTGATGCAAGGAAATATTTTTTAAAGTATTTTTACTTTTATTTTGGTTTTTGGGCCATACCCGGTGACGCCCAGGGGTTACTCCTGGCCATGCATTCAGAAATCGCTCCTGGCTTGGGGTACCTACCATATGGGACACCGGGAGATTGAACCACAGTTTGTCCTAGGTTAGTGTGCACAAAGCAAACACCCTACCACTTGTGCCACTGCTCTGGCTCCAATGTTTTTACTTTAAAAATGTTTTATGAAAACCAATATAAATTACAAGACTTTCACAATTGTATTTCAGGCACACAGTGACAGTGACTTAGGGTCATTTGCACCACCAGTGTTGACCTCCCTCCACCAAAGTTCCCAGCATGCATCCCATACCTCTACTGTTAGCCCCTAGACTGCTAGTGTAACAGGTTCATTTTGTGTTTAGCTTGTTATAGTTTGGATCTCTTGATTCTATTGTCATTAACTTTGGATTGGGTATTTAGATCTGACCATTTTTTATTTCCACTCAATGCTCCTGTGACTGCTTGGCTCCTGGGTCCCATCCACATTTTTTTCTTTTCTCAATTTGTAGAAGAACATAGAAGTATGAAGTAGAACAAGATGATTCATGTTCTATGGCTCTGTAAAAAGGCAGGAAGCCCTCTCTGAAAGCTATCATAAAATTAAAAGAAGGAAAAAGAAAAAATGTGGGTGGGGGCAGATGTGGCTTTTTCCCCTCTTGTATAGGGGCAGTAAATATTGGGAGAAATTAGAAAAAATTTCTTTGGCCTAAGAGATACAGGGTATTTCTACCCTTGAAGCATACTGTCATGAGACCAACTACAGGCTCCAGGTATGCTAATTGTCAAACCCCAAGGTCTTTCTTTATGGTCCCAGGAAAAGTTTTGCTTGGTTGTGATTGTAAAAGTCAGCCTTCTGTAATTAGAGATCTTGGCTTTTGATGCAGGGAAATTCTAGGAGTATTGGTAAAAATTTACCGCTGGATAGCCAGGAGAGGGGTGCTTTGGAGGAGGTGGAATCAGGGTATCCTGAGAGAAATCTGACTTTTTCCATGCTCTGAACTGAGACAGAGAAATGAGAGAGATGAGTCTAATACATCTGATAATTGAATATGTGGGTCAGTTTGGGCCTTTCCCATTACTATTTTCCAACACATGTAACCTTATGGTTTCTCAACAACTCACAGGTAGTTGTTTCAATGATGCCATTACTCCTTTTTTGGATTCCCGGCTCCTGCCCAACTTTGTGTCCCCCACACTTTGCCTACTGAGGACTCAAGTGATGACTTCCTGGGTCCTTGATCTGTGTCAACGAAAGAAGAATGACTGCCTATGACTGTCATGCTCTCTGTGCTGGGTTGATTCTTGACAGTGGGAAAGATTTCTGTTTTAATCCTCTTAGTTTTCTAAGGAAAAATGGAACGAGGCCTCTTCCTGGTGAGAGGCTTTGCATAATTAGCAGCTGTCAGTCTAGAGGATGATTGTGTTTAGTGATGACATTTTGGATATGAACAGGTAATTTGGGGGAAGCCTGCTTGCTTGTTCTCTCTCTCTGCTGTGATTTTTATTTCAAATTTCTTTGTGTTTTGGGCCACACCTGGTGATGTCCAGAGATTAACTGCTGGCTCTGAACTTAGAAATTATGCCTGGAAGAGCTCAGTGACCATATGGAGTGCTGAGGATCAAATCTGGCTGCAAGGCAAATGCCTATCCAAATTTTATACTATGGCTCCACTCCCTCTCCTGTGATTTTTATCTGCAAAATCAGGTTTCTGCTTTGGAGATACTTGCCTATTGATCTCATGTTGGTCTAAATTGTTGTTGTTTTTTGTGCCAAACCTGATAGTACTCAGGAATTACTCTGGGCTCTGAGCTCAATAGTGCTGTATGGGATGCCAAGAATAGAACTCATGTTAGCAATGTGCAAGGCATATGTGTCCTACCTGCTGTCCTATTGCTCCGGTCTCTCATGCTGAGTTTTTAAAGTGCTGAAAAGTCGTTCTTACTGGATGCAAGGAACAGACACTACTATTATTACTACGGTTATTTTTCATAGTCCTTTCAATTATATCTGCATTTTATTCTCCCTTATCTTTTATTGAAATCTGTATCAGCTTTATGAAAAATTTTTTTAGCTTTATGAAATTTTTTCAGCTACTTTTTAATCATCAAATTTCCTAAGTTGAATTATTTAAATTTTTGGTTTAGTTTAATAGTTAGCAGGATGATACTAAAACCTAGTCCTGCTTTAAACTGAAAGTTTGTGGGGATAAGGAAGGAAGATTGAGAGTAGGCTTTTTCGCTCCTTATTTCAGTTATCTTCTTTTGGGAGACAGTCAGTTTTCAGTTTATACTCTGTCTTTTAGGATAGACATTCAGAAGAAATCATCTCCTTTTGTCACAAGAAAACTTGTTTTCTTTCAAATTTTGTATGCCGTTGGCATGGCTAGCAGATAAAAGCCCATCTCCCCTGTGCTCTCACTCCCAAAATGTCTACTGTCTCTCTGGTTAATAAAGAGCAATTTGACATTTAAGATTTTGCCCTTGGTGTTTGTGTTTTGACAAAAGTTTAAGTATTTTTGTGAGCAGGTTAATGTTGCCCAGAGCTCTATTCTTTACAAAGTGCTTTCACACATATAAATTTTTTTTTTGCAAAATATTCCATGAAATAAGCAGGACAAAAATGTGGTACCCCAATAGAATCACTGTTGTACGTTTGAATAAAAAATGCTTGTTTGTATGTATCTATATATATATACATATTACAAACATTTTATATATATAGTGATTTGGATGAAAATCTAAGTCTTATGACTTAGGACTGGTTTTGGACTTAACCTTGTAGAATTATGTAGAATTATGGTAAGATTTAGGATGAGCCCAAGTCCAGCTCTATGAATTACTCCATTGTGACTTTTAAGTATAGCAAACTTTTCAACCTTTCTGATACTTAACAATAATGTATAATAGAATTAATTCCATATATGTTCACAACTTAGGAATTGTGGAAGAATATGAAACAGATCTTGTTACAATGTATGTCTGGAGGGGCCCAAGATTCTGAATTTCTAACAAGCTCATTTCTCCTGCTGCTTTGAAGGCCAGAGCATAATGCATAGCAAGTATTCACTTTATGGTAGATATTAAATAAATATCAGTTTTCTTTCTGAATCAACTATCTTTGCTCCTCATTTGATTTTAGAATCCACTCAAATAAAGTAACATTCTCTTTGGCACATAGATAAAGATAACATAATTCTATAAGAGGTGTTTGTACAAAATTATTTATTGAAGTCTTTTTATATTTATTTTTATATTTGTATATTTTATATATATTATATATTTTATACTTTTATATTTGTATATTTATTATGCAATTTGATTACAAACATGATTGTATTTGGGTTTCAGTCATATAAAGAACACCCCCATTCACTAGTGCAACTTTCCCATCACCAATGTCCCAAATCTTCCACCTCCCTACCCTACTGCCCATGCCTGTATTTGAGGCAGGCTTTCTCTTCCCTCATTCATTCACATTGTTATGTTAGTTGTCAGTATAGATATTTCTCTGACGTCATTCACCACTCTTTGTGGTGAGCTTCCTATCATGAGCTGGACATTCCAACCCTCATCTCAATTGTCTCTGAGAGTTATTACAAAAATGTCTTTTATTTTTCTTAAAACCCATAGATGAGGGGCCGGGTGGCGCTG
>PVKC010042218.1:0-12043 GCA_004027635.1 Crocidura indochinensis
AAAAAAAATTGCCTAGAACCACAACACTCTAAGATGTGGGGATCTCAAGAATATAGAAATTTAGGAATGTAAAACAAAACACAATCTGGATTCTTACATATTACTGTACCCTAACACACTGAAAGTAGCAGGCACTTTATCATGAAGGATTAACACAGTTACTATGAAACTGGTTGGTTCTTGGTGGGCTCTTTAATTTAGTGTTTAATATTAAAAACTCTAATTGCTTATAGAACCAGTTAATTGTAAGTGGTTCTAAGTCCCTATCTAAAACACAGGAAGCTCTCTATTTTACTTGAGTATAACATCACATGTTCCATGCCCTCACCAAACATCCAAGTGTACAATATTATCATACAGCTCCTTTGTTCTGTATCATTGATTATAGAAAGGCTAAGCCCTTTTCCTTTGCATCTTTGATCCAATGAAAAAATTCTGAATCTAAAATATGTGACTGATGGACTCTGTACTTCAACAGTCTTGCTGATCCTTTCCACTCTATTTTGTTACTGAAATTCTGTTACTTGCCCTAATATCCCTGGTCTTTCTCCCTTAGGCTTTTCTCAGACCACTATTCTCACAATCTCAGACCATTTGGGGGAAGAACTATGTATTTCTTGCCTTATGTGTGAGCACTTGGTAAAGGGTGAAAAACAAGAATAGTCTAACCTTTCTTCTGATACTAGTGTTTTTACTCCTTTGTTCATTTTCTTTTTTTCTCTTTTAAAAGATATTAATATATTTATTTAAACACCATGATTATTAACATGTTTGTAGTTGGGTTTTAGTCAAATTTAGTACACAACCCCATCTCTATTGCAACCTTCCCACCACCAATGTCCCTTATCTCCCTCTTCCTCTACCTCTGTCTGTTTTTGAACACATTCTATTTCTATCACTCACTACTGTTGTCATGATAGTTGTTGGTGTAGTTTCTTCTCTAACTGCACTCAGTGGTAAGCTTCATATCAAGGGCTGGTCCTTTTAAATCTAATATCTATTGTCTCTGGTATTATTACCAAACTATATTTTACTTTTCTTAAATCCCACAGATGAGTGAGACTATTCTGTATCTAGCTCTCTCTGACTCATTTCATTCAGCATCTCCTGTCTATCCATGTATAGGAAAATTTCATACTTTAATTTTTCCTGACAGCTGCATAGTATCCCATTGTGTTTATGTACCACAGTTTCTTTCTCCACTTATCTATTGTTGGACATCTGGGTTGTTTCCAGATTCTGGCTATTGTAAATAGTGCTGCAATGAACATAGATACACAGAGGGCATTTTTGTATTGTGTCTTTTTGTTTCTAGGTTATGTCCCTAAGAGTGGTATAGCTGGATCATATGAGAGCTCAATTTTCAGTTTTATGAGGAATTTTCTTATTGCTTTTCAGAAAGGCTAGTCTAAATGCTATATGCACTAGAAGTGGATGAGAGTTCCTTCCTCCCCAAACCTCTCTAACATTGAGTATTCTTGATCTTTGTAATGAGTGCCAGTCTCTATGGAATGATATTGTACCTGATTGTTGGTTTAATTTTCATCTCCCTGGTGATTAATGATGTGGAGTATTTTTTATATGCCTTTTGGCCATCTGTATTTTTTCCTTTTAGGAAGTGTACACCCATTCATGATAAAAACTCTCAACAAGATAGGAATGGAAGCAGCTTTTCTCAATATAGTCAAGGCCATTTACCTCAAGCTGATGGCAAATATTATAGTTAATGGTGATAAACTAAAAACCTTTCCTTTAAAATCTGGTTCAAGACAAGGCTGATCCATTTCACCACTCCTATTTAACATAGTATTTGAAGTACTTGCCATTATAATTAGGCAAGAAGAAAATATGGAGGCTATCCCTATAGGAAAGGAAGAAGTCAAGCTCTCATTTTTTGCAGGTGACATGATACTATACTTAGAAAACTCTAAAGAGTCTACTAAAAACTTCTAGAAACAATATATCCACATAGCAATGTGGCAGGCTACAAAATTAACATGCAAAAATTGAATGACACCAGAATTAAACAGTCGTATGAACATTGAGTTAAAATTAAAACAATGATCATACTTAAACACCAAATCCAAAGTCAATAACAACATAATTGATACCTAATCTTCAACAAACTATACATAGAGGGGACTAGTTATACTAGCAGTACTGGGAGCACAGGAGGGGAATGCTGGGAGGGACAACACTGGTGGAAATATCCCTGATTCAATGCCACTATGTACCTTAAATATTACTGTGAAAGACTTATAATTCATATTGCTCACATAAAAGTTATTAAAAAATTAATGGTTTTCTTCTACACAGATAACAATAGACAAGAAATGGACCTTAAATAAAAAAACAATCCCTTTCACATTAGTGCCACAAAAATTTAAATATCTTAGAGTCAACTTCAATGAAGAGGTGTAGAAACTATATAAAGAAAACTACAAAACACTGTTTCAATAAATGAGAACACAAGGAAATGGAGACACAGACCCCATTAATTGAATGGGAGGATTAACATTAAAATGGCAATACTTCCCAAAGCATTGTACAGATATAAAGCTATTCCTTTTCATTTTTTAACTAGTCTAATGGATTATCTACCATATTGGTAAGACTGAAAATATTAGCAAATTATCTGGCTCTCCTCACTTCCTTTTATATCATCACCATAATAACAACCTGGAAAAAAGACCTTTTGTCTAGGAACAATGTAGCATGAGGAAAATGATGGGATCTTCCAAAATTAGGATCATAGAAAAATGGTCAGATTAACTTACAAACCTATTGTAGCACATTCTCTAGGCGTCTGCCAAATCCTGGACTAGTATTTATAAATGGCTTTTTTTCTTTAAATGTTTTCCTTCATACAATTTCTGTCAACATACAGCATTGAATTTCCTTAGTACATTTTATTCTTAGGAAGACGGAGGCCAAGACAACAGAATGCTATAAATATTTTAGTAATATAATCACCTTTATGAACCTGGAAGGTTAGTAAGAGAGCAATTCTATATAGGAACAATATTGTCCTTGAATTCCACAAATGAAACTTACAAAGTGGTTGTAGAATTTCTTCTAAAATACTTTTAATATGATATAGAGGTACCAATGATTCAATGGTAGAAATAATTCTCTTTAATAGTTCTCTTCAGGGGCCAGAGTGATGGAACAGTGATCGGGTTTGGCTTTGCACATGGTTGACCTAGGACTGAACGCAGTTAGATTCCCTGGAGTCCCATGTGGTTCCCCAAGTCAGTAGTGGTTTCTGAGTAACCCCTGTCATCAATGGGTATGGCCCCCCTAGCTCCCTAAAATAGTTCTCTTAACTATTCAAATCAATGATAATAGTGTCCTTTATTTAAAAGTTTGTACTACTCTCTCTTCTTTTAGATCTTTCTTATTTTAATTGCCATATATTCTTCAATACTCTCGAAATTAGACAAATATGTCAAAGATCACTACTAGAAAAAGACAAATTTTCCTGCCCTAAAAACAAAAGACTAGGACCATTTGTCCTCATTTTATAATTTCTCCAAAACCAAAAAATAAAATTAGTCTTCTTCATTTTTTCTTTTCAATAAGCCTAAGTTTTACTATATATTTGCAAATAAGACAGACTATGCCTCAGAAACCAGCAATCTAGAGAATTTTATTGTTTATCTGACATCCAGGCCTTCATTGATCATCCAAATGTTGAAATGGTATCTGATTTTAAGAGTTATAGCTACTCTTATGTACTTAGATTTTAATAGTTCATAAGTATTAGAGTAATTGTAGTACAATAAAGTTTAATTTGGGGTTGATAGAGATATAAAAATTTTTGCCCCTGTGTGAATTCCATGTTTTATAAAAAAAAAAAATAAAGGCTTTATATCGTCAGGGCCAGATAATAAGTAAGGTGCATGCCTAGCACCACATGCTTTCTCTGAGCATGAGTGTCAGCTCCGTGGCCAGGTACATTACCAAGTGTAGTACTGAAGGCTCCCAGCAGCTCTAGAGTGCCTTGGATAATCTTGACACTGCAGTGTTCAGGCGACATTTCATCTTCCATACCTTACATTGAAATTCCAGTGGTTAAGAATCACCCTCTGCTCTGCTGTGAACTCTGTTTGGGGACCTTCTCTGAAAGAAAAGAAAAGAAAAGAAAAGAAAAGAAAAGAAAAGAAAAGAAAAGAAAAGAAAAGAAAAGAAAAGAAAAGGAAAGAAAGGAAAAGAAAAGAAAAGAAAAGGAAACAAGGAAGGAAGGAAGAAAGGAATAAAAAGAAAGAAAGAAAGAAGAAAGAAAAAGAAGAAAGAAAAAGAAATAGAGAAAGAAGAAAGAAAGAAGAAAGAATGAAAGAGAAAGAAACAAATAGAGAAAGAACAAAAAAGGAGAATGAAAGAGAAAGAAATAAAGAAAGAAAGAAAGAAAAAGAAATAGAGAAAGAAGAAAGAAGAATGAAAGAGAAATAAAGAAGAAATAAAGAAAAAGAAATTGAGAAAGAAAGAAGAAAGAATGAAAGAAAAAGAAATAAAGAAGAAAGAAAAGGAATGAAGGAAAGTAAGAAGAAAGAAAGAAGAAAGAAAGAAAGAAGAAAGAAAGAAAGAAAGAAAGAAAGGAAAGAAAGAAAGAAAGAAAGAAAGAAAGAAAGAAAGAAAGAAAGAAAGAAAGAAAGAAAGAAAGAAAGAAAGAAAGAAAGAAAGAAAGAAAGAAAAGGTCTTTCTACAATTTTAGTCTTATCGATCTACCTTTGTGTTATCAGAGAAACTTATACAGAAAGGGAAGAGTCTATTCAAGGAGTACTTAAAAGAAATCTTACAAGAAAGAGCCCCAAAGGAGATCTGGACATCTGGACTCAATTCCTTTGAAACATGAGCTAAAATGTAGGATTTCAAGAGCTGAGGTGAAGGTGAAGAGCATAGGCCAACTGTGCTTGTTCTTGATTCATCCAAAAGATGATAAAGTGTCAGGTATTTTTAGCATGGATATTATTTTGCAACTTGGAACTAGGTTTTCTACAAAGGGAGGCCCTACTCTTATGAACTGTCAGGTGGAGATCCTTTCTTCCTGGAAGGCTACATTTCAAAGGGATTGTTTTTAATGCCTCACAAAAACTATTCCATATTGTAAGTCTAGTCAGACTTTTTAAAAGACTTACATTTCAAAGTGTTAAAAAAGAAATTAGTGTACTAGTATTTTTACATCAAATACACTTAAATAAAGAAAAGTCAGTGGGTCTTGAGACAAAAAGGAAAATTTGGCCAATGTTAGAAAAATGTTAAGGTTAACTTTGATGGATATTTGAATTTGGAATTGTCCTTGAATGTTTTTTTTTCTGTATTATTTTAAAATCTTAAAAAGATATATTTTCCATATCTATAGCATCATGATTTATTTTGTAAAGTGCTAAAATTTTAATTTCTAAGCTAGCTGTATATTTTGCTCTTCATTTACCTCCTTGACTTTGTTTTTTACTTTGTTTGTTTTGGGCCACATCTGGTGATGCGCCAGGGTTACTCCTGGCTATGCACTCAGAAATCGCTCCGGACTTGAGCACAATATGGGAATCAGGGTTTAGAACCACCACTGTCTATCCTGGATCAACTGCATGCAAGGAAAATGCCCTACCGCTGTGTGTTTTATTTTCATACTTTTCTTTCTTATGCCAGATTGTGAATTTTCACCCTAATGTTTGCATTCTCACTCAGCAATTCAAAATAATGTTTCTGTAAGACCCCAATAGAAATGCTAATTTTGATTTATTTTCCCAAAATTTTCTCAAAAGTAACTGCTTTTTCCAATTTGTTGTAACATTTTAGATCATCAATTCACTATAGTAATGTAACTTATACGATCACTAGTAGGTCTTTCAGCCTCCATAAGTACTTTGATCCAGAATTCACTGCACACAATGTGATATATGAAAACATCATTTTTATATCATTTCTCTTAATAAAGCTCTTCTTTTAACCTCAGAGCACTGACAGGTATCCTCCAAAAGAAAACTTTATTTATGTCCCCTAAGAAAAAAGCATGTTTCATATACATACATTTCCTCTACAACATACACTCAGACTTTATTTCTACTCATAAAACTATCTCTACCTCCACTTATTTTTCTCTAATTCATTTCATGTATCTAACATGCTTTTTTTTACTCTTTCTTTTCCTCTTCTTCGCATTCAGTTGCCTGCTTTCATCAGTTTTTCTAGTAGTTAGTGTGCTATTAAAAAAAAAAAAAGAAGAAAAGAAAACCCAGGGCTGGAGTGATAGTGCAGCGGCAGGGTGTTTCCCTTGCATATGGCTGACTTAGGACAGGCTTGGGTTCAATTCCCCGGCATCCCATATGGTTCCCCAAGCCAGGATTGATTTCTGAACACATAGCCAGGAGTAACTAGCATCACCAGGTGTGACCCAAAAGAAACAAACAAACAAAAAAGGTTTTTCTATGAAAACAGGTGTAGTTTCTATTCTGTGTTTTTGTGCTACATTTCATTTATTTAAAAGCTGTTATTGCAGATCACCAAAATCTGTTTTTTTTAGAATGAGCATATGTAAGACTGTGTAAGTCAGGTGAAAATATGTAGTCATACATCTGGCTTTGACATAGGATCTGTGCAAAAACCAAGATCTATACTTAGAGAATCCTTATGATAACCAAGATTTAGTAGAACTTTTCCTGTAAATAAAAGACCTTGGGGGTGGTCAATTAGTGTGCCCAGAGCCTTTAGTCAATCTTATGACAATATGCTTCATGGGTAGAGAGACACACTAGTTTTTTAGGAAACGGGTATTTCCTTTCTAATTTCTCCAATGCTTGGTGTGCCTATTCCAAAACAAACAAAAACAAATGAACAAAAACCTTGCTATACACATACCCTTTTTAAAAGAAATAGTTGTATATACATCTTTCTACAAATTTATATATATACATACACATATGTATGTTTGTATAAAGTGAATGGGGCTCAGGGAACAAGTGGTCTTATGTTCATTGGATGGGAAAAAATGATGGTCAAAACTAAATATCCAAGTCAAAATCAATGACAATAGAATAAAAATAATTAAATCAAGAAACCCAAACTTTAATAATATAAACATAAAATGTACTTGTTACACTGGTATATCAGGTGGTTAAGAGAGGATACTGGGAACTTTGTGGAAAGAGGCCAACACTAGTGGTGGGAATGGCCCTACTTCACTGTCACTATATGGCTGAAATACAACTATGTTAAAAAAATGCATCACAGAATTAAGAACAGAGGTTGATCAAAATCCAATTTGTGACAGAAGAGAATATAGTGAATTAACAATTAAAGTTGAAGATGCTAAGGGCCAGAGTGGTGGCGCTAGCAGTAGGATGTTTACCTTGTACACCACTAACCTAGGAGGGAGTTGGGTTTGATTTCCTGGCATACCAAACTACAAGCGATCTCTGAGCACATAACAAGGAGTAACCCCTGAGAGTAGGATGTTTACCTTGTACACCACTAACCTAGGAGGGAGTTGGGTTTGATTTCCTGGCATACCATATCGTCCCCCAAACTACAAGCGATTTCTGAGCACATAACAAGGAGTAACCCCTGAGCGTCACCGGGTGTGGCCCAAAAAACAAAAAGTAAATAAAGTTGAAGCTGTCAATACAAATAATACACACTCTTTTTTTGTTTTGTTTTTGTTTTGGGGAGGCCACACACGTTTGATGCTCAGGGGTTACTCCTGGCTAAACTCTCAGAAATCGCCCCTGGCTTGGGGGGAACCATATGGGATGCCGGGGAATCGAACCGCGGTCCTTCCTGGCTAGCACTTGCAAGCAGACACCTTACCTCTAGCACCACTTCACAGGCCCCTGATACACAATTCTAAAAAAAAAAAAAAAAAAAAAAAAAAAAAAAAAAAAAAAAAAAAAAAAAAAAAGCAACTAACTATGGTATTTGGTGAATGATTCATTAGCTTTAATTTCCTGGCTCATACATATGAGTTTATGAACCTGATCACCTGTGTTAGACACAATGTGCCTAATTTGGCCTGATGTGCTCTAGCTCTACTGATGGGACCCTAATATTACATTGAAGCATGTAATTTCCAGTATATGAATCAGTGTGACAAAGAACCACATTCCCAGAAATCAATGGAACTTAAAGACGGTGAACACTGCAACCAGCTGTGTATCACTGGAGAGCACACATGTGAGCAATACAAAAACAATCATAATATATTTCATTAAATGGCCAAATGTTTGCAATGCCAGAAATCACAAATCAAGCATAACATGTAATGTTCATGACTCCCTGATGAGCACACTGAAGTTGAGTATTTGAACACTACAGTCAGACATGTACACTCGTGCAAAGACCAGCAACAAGTGTG
This sequence comes from Crocidura indochinensis, assembly GCA_004027635.1. Lineage (NCBI taxonomy): Eukaryota > Metazoa > Chordata > Mammalia > Eulipotyphla > Soricidae > Crocidura > Crocidura indochinensis. Next base: position 8,351 of record PVKC010042218.1, read on the forward strand.
TGTAACAAAATCATTACAAATGTATGCAGCCATGAAAGGAAGTAAAATACAAAACAAAACTAAGTATTAGATGCAAACTAAACTGTGATAGAATTTTTAAAAAGCATTTTCAGATTAGTTTATGTAAAGTGAATATTTTGTCAAGAAAGACTTACCTTGAAAGAATAATATACCTGTGATATTGGACTTTGAGAATTATCACAATAATCATACTACTTGATAATCATTTTCTTGGTTATTCCACAATTTTGTTCACATAGTACATATTACACCCAAAGATACAAGGGTAAAACATTATGAGGATATGCCAAATTTGTAATAGTATTAACTATTAAACATGGAGTTATAGTATTTCTTCAAGGTTCTCTTTGACAATTGTCAAGGAGAAAAGAGACTTGGTCAAAATATTAAATACTGCATGAAGGTGGTTCTAGGAATTTACAAATATTAATTATGACTTTGACTATAAGAGCTTTTCATGACTAGGGGACATGTATGGTAATGCTAATATCCATGAGTTACTAAAATTCCTATCAGATCAATTTATCTTAATGTTATTACCAATTTACCAGGACAAGAGATGAGAGAATAGAACTTTAGAAGAGTTGTAGAATTATTCAAACTGAGTGCAGTCCTTTAATTTTTTAAGTTGAAAAATCAAACAAATAAAAATTAAGATCTCCATTCACAAATTATTTTCTGGTATTATTGATAATTTTGATGCATTTCTTGTTGATTATGTTGCAATGGTTCTTAACTAATACAATGAGCATAGAAGAAAAACCAACCCTTGACCATTACTTTCAACTCTATTCTAATAATCAAATGTAATTCTTCTAATAAAGTATAATAAATGAGCCTATCTTTAAAATATTTTTAATTGAGGCTGGAGAGATAGCACAGTGGTAAGGTATTTGCCTTGCATGCAGCCTACCAGGGATGGAAGTGCGTTTGATTCCTGGCATCTCAGATGGTCTCCCAAGCCTGCCAAGAGCAACTTCTGAGCGCACAGTCAGGAGTAACCCTGAATGCTACCAGATGTGGCCCAAAAAATAACAAAAATAATTTAATTTATAGAAAAAATTAATTCATTACAATTATAAATAATAAAGAAATGAAGTAGATGGAGTGGCAACATATGCTTAGGAAATTTAACATTATTTGTTTGCTTATTTATTTATTTATGTATTTATTTATTTTTTACCACACCGGTGGTGCTCAGGGGTTACTCCTGGCTTTGTGCTCAGAAATTGCTCCTGGCTCGGGGATCCATATGGGATGGCAGGAATTGAACCCCTGTTTGTCAGGTCAGCTGCGTGTAAGACAAAAATGCCCTATCACTGAGCTACCACTCCGGCCCCTTATTCTTTTTTTTTGGGGGGGGGTGGGGGTGGCGAATATAACTTTTGTTTTGTTTTGTTTTTTGGGGCCATACCCTTTTGATGCTCAGGGGTTTCTCCTGGCTAAGCGCTCAGAAATCGCCCCTGGCTTTGGGGTCCATATGGGAGGCAGGGGTATCAAACCGCGGTCCTTCCTTGGCTAGTGCTTGCAAGGCAGACACATTACCTCTAGCACCACCTCACTGGCCCCGAATATAACATTTTTAAATAAATTACTTTTTTATTTTTTGGTTTTCAGGTCACACCGAGCACCGCTCAGGGGTTACTCCTGGCTCTATGCTCAAAAATCGTTCCTGACTGGCTCAGAGGAAATAAATTACTTTAAAGTATGCAAGGAAACAGTTATACTAGTGTTAAGTATGGTTTTGATGCCCAGTTGGACCTTTGCTAGTTTGGAAGGCAGAGGAAAGATGGCTGAGAGAAGTTAAGATGCAGGGCTAGATAAGAACGGCTGAATGCTTAATTGGTTATACTATAGACCACACATGTGGTGGCTAGTTTATGAATAAAGCTGTTACTTCCTGAAGCCTGTATGTGAGTGAGATTTCTACCCGCTGCTCTCATGAACCTCCAGACCCGACAGTTTATCAGGGTTGTGGAGCCACATGGTGCAGAGCCTAAAGACAGAGGACTCCATTCACCATCCAAGCCAATCATAAGGCCTACTTTACTACAACTATCAGTTTCTTCATTACTCATGGAACTTAGTAAAGCACTATTCTTACTGTTAAAATTTTATATTACAATGTACAAGTTAGAACCAATCAAGAGAATAAAGACATGAAGTAAAGTCTGAGATGGTCTTGGTATAAAAATCTACAGTCAATACCATTCACCTGGCTTTTTTTCTGATAAGAAAAGGAATCTGAGTGTTGCTCAAAGGTCTAGAATTTTCTTTAGGGTTTCATTATCTAGATGTGATTGATTGATAGGACCACTGACAATGCTATTGAACTCAATCTATAGCATTTTTCCTTAAAGGGTAGGAAATCAGAGTATATTAACTTGTTCACAGGATAACACTCTACTCAAATTCTGAAACTATTCAAAAACCCACCTTTTTATATCACTCCCTTACTTGGATAGATTAAAATTATTTTACTATTTTTATATGATTGGTTCAACATTTTAAATCAATAAAAACTACTCTATGTATTTCTTTTAGTTTTTATGTTATTGGTAAAATGAGTTTCCTGTCTAAAGCAGCCCAGGTAAAAGGTGTTCCATAAGAATGCTAGCAAGTCCTCTTTTTGGAGGCCTCCACTGTGTGAGTTTCATGAGTGAATTCTCAATAAACTGACTTTATAAAATATAAATAAACTGACTTTACCTAGACTCTCTAACTTCTGGTAAATTACTTTTCTACATACGATGTGGACCCAGCAATTCACATAGGAGTGCCATATAGTGTTGGGGTTAGAAGTCAGGCTTGTGCATATTACAGTATATGCTTGCGCTGTAAGTTTCTGAACCATCACCCAAGTTCCATCACTGATAGATCTTTAAATTTTTTTAAAGTTTATTTTATAGTTTCTGTTTTTTTCTTTTTTGTGGTTTTTTGGGCCACACCCGGAGTCAGTGCTCAGGGGTTACTCCTGGCTCCATTCTCAGAAATGGCTCCTGGCAGACTCTGGTATTTGAACCAATGACCTTCTGCATGAAAGGCAAACGCCTTACCTCCATGCTATCTCTCCAGCCCCTAGTTTCTGTTTTTAAATAGAATACCATTACCCCTTTTTGGCTTAAAGTAGGTCAACCATCTTTTCTGTATGAAAACATAAAGCTCTCTAAACAAGTTGCCCTCCCCTCTATATCTAAAAAGAAAGTTCAAACATTTACAAGAAAAAAGATATCCAGATGTAGAAAACTCTAGTTTGTTAAGAATCAATAATTAATTTGTTTTGGGGATGTATTTTGAGCTCAGAATTATAAGCAATAAAAATATAACAGAATACCTTCCCTCATGGGGCTTAGCATCTCAGTGAAGAAATTTGACTAATAGTGCATAATACAATTAGCAAACAAGTATGTAACCACTCTGTGCTGACTAAATAATAAGCACACTGGGAGCACAGGGAAAGGAGCTAACCTGTACAATACCTCTGCCTTTGGCAATCTAACAAGCATCTTGAAGCACTGAGGTTAGGAAGAGCAGAAAACTGCACTGCAGAGCCTCTCAGGGCTTCAGAGGATTAGTAAATAGTTGACTAGAGACCGGCAGCACACTATTACCTCAGATAAAATATTACTATATGAGCAGCAGGAGTAAGGAATGCATTGATTTGATTGTCTT
>PVKC010042219.1:0-12003 GCA_004027635.1 Crocidura indochinensis
ATACAGTGCCTCATTTTGTATAAAAGCAGGCAAAAAAGAACAATATGCCAACATGTAAGCAACAATTGAATTCACATATGGAATACTTTATAAACAAAAACATGCTGCCTTTACATTGAAGGCATACTACTGCCACAATAAAACAGTGATTAAAAAGAAAAAAAAGTACAAAGGAGGGGAGAATGTGTATGCGAAAATGTTCCTACCAAACATATCCAAATTACATCCTAAGTTCTCAAAAATCTGTGGTGTTTTTTCCCCAATCTGTTACAAACCTGTTCTTGTAAAATATCTCAGCAAAGTCACATTCCAGTAAGCATTTTTCTCTGCTTAATCTCCATCTTTGTTGACTTTTTAACATACAGTTTATTTCAGTAAAATATAACTATTATATTTATTATATGTGACAGGAACCACAGACCACTGGGTCACCTTTTGTTACATGATTAAATGAAAACAGATTGGGAATCCCTGTTGTGTCAATGTAACTACCATATTTTTTGCTCTCTAAAAAGCACCTGACCATAGGACGCACCTAGTTTTTAGAAGCTCTCCTCCCCCTACACTCAGGCTTTAGCTCCATAAGATGTACTGGAGGGAGAGGGGTGTCTTATGGTATGAAAAATATAGTAAGCACCTGTGTGTTTGGAGGGAGGAAAGTGGTGCTGAGTCTACTGAAAGACCTGGGTACAAACACAAAGAACTGCTCCTAGCAGGCCTTATGAAATATTCAGCCTCCAAGTTCACATCTATTCATTCCTGGTTGACTGTAAAATCATCACACATGTTGTATCTCCAACCCCAGATGAACTAGTCTAAAGCAGGGTCGTGCATGAAATAATCCAAACCAGGCTGTGGGTGAAACACATGTAGTCTGGCAGTCTTCTACCTCGGATCTCCACCAACTAACTGCCTGCCAGCACTGACGATTTTGTGTTTGTTTGGTTTTGGGGGCCACACCGATGATACTCAGGGAGATATTCCTGGCTAAGCACTCAAAAATCACTCCTGGCTCAGGGGACCATATGGGGTGCCGGGGGGATCAAACTGAGGTCAGCCACGTGCAAGGCAAAAGTCCTACAGTGGTGCCACCGCTCCGGCCCCAGAACTGCCATTTTTATTAAATACAGAGTCCACCCCTGTGTGAAACAGTAAGGACAGTGTAAGAACAGATATCACAGGCTATCCTGAGCCCGTCCCAGCCAGATTTACAAGTAAGACCATTTCTGTTTGGAGGTAAATCCAAATCGTAAACAAACATACAAAGGAACCAGGGACGACCTTTGTTTTAGGTAAAATAAGGTGTCACCTAACAGATGACTACATTACCTGCAGAATGTGGTTTGGGCTCCTTTTAGGTTTTGTGAGCATGACCCACCCTCTCCAACAAAGCAGTCAACAATTAAGAGTAATTTCTGGTCTGGATCTTTCTTTCCCCACTGAAAAACCATCCCTATAGCTTGTGTCTCAAAGCACCTTGCCCATGCCAAGTACTAAGAAACCACTAGAGCAACTGTTTGACTTTGCATTCTAGGAGCTGTTGAACTTAACCCCAACTTAAACTGCATTCTGGTCTTAGTGAAGAGGGTTGCAGAGGAATCAACCGTTGCTGAAAATCAGTCCAAAGCATTTTTTAAATCATAAGAAATGCCAGCGTTTCCATAAACAGAAGACGATGATGTTCTTGGCTAGTTTCTGAGATGAGGAATGAGATATAGAACCGATTACACTGCAGAACATCTTTGAAATCATCTTATTAAAGACCAAAACGTTATCTTTGATGGGTGATTTGTGTTTAAAAGCCTCAGCAAAGGCAAAGATCACATTTTTTGTGTTGGCTTCTCTATGGTTCTCCATTAAACAAACCCAGCTCTTAAAATCAGGTGATGGCAAGATTTTAATATGTCCAGCTAAGTTTATATATAATCCAAATTAGGAGCTTTCTTATTCAAGGCTTACGTAAAGATGAAAACAGGAAACAAAAGCCACAGTAGAGACTGCCAGCTGCAGTAGGTACTGGATTCGAGGCAGATCCCAGTACTGAATTAGTACTTCCCTAAGATGTGACCCCTCTATTTGCTCTGGATATGATTTCAGTATGCACTGTCATCCCCACCACTCTATCCACTCATCCCCCCATGGGGCAAGTGAGACTATGAGATTAGGGAGAGAGTTGTGGGGGAGTGGGCAATTTGGAAGAAAGCAACTGAGAGAGATTTGATTTGGTGGTAAAGACAGAGACTGTTTCGAAGAAAGCCAATTTGGTTGGGAGGACAGCAGGGACTCTGAGCAAAGGTCGCACCTGCCTGTATATCTGCCTGATAGATATCCAGCCTGCAACCTTTCCAACCTCAAGGCCATGACCTTAGTTCAGTCTCCCCTCTCCTTCCATTCCAATGACAGAAATAGTTTCATAACTCTTCCTCCCTGCCACTTGGTTCCTTAGTCAAGGGATTGGCAAATCTTTTCTGTGAAGGGTCAGACTACAAATCTTTCGGGCCTGTCTACATTAAGCCTCTACCATGATAACTCAAACAAAGAAACCGTATCACAGGATCTTGGGAGGTGGTGGAGAAATTGCAAACCTTGCAGGAACTTTAGGTCAGAAGTGTCTCGCTCTGATGACTTGAGACAAGAGAGCAGGAGTGTTCAGGCTGTGGGGGGATGAAGGTAGAAATTTAAATTAGACAAGAGCCAGGCCATGGATGGTCTGGTGGTCCATGAAGAAAGTTGGACTGTGTCCAGGAGACACTGCAGAAGTGAGTGACAGGATCGGATTTATGATGTGATGAGAATAAACTCCAGACTTCTCACTCTGGAGGATGAGACCCTGGGGTTTGAGCCCCTGCCCGCTCTAGCCTGTTGTTTCTTAATACTGCCATTATTCACCGTGCTGTAGTCATTCTGGTCTTCTCTCCATGACACAAAAGTGCCACCCATTCAGGGCTTCTGCACATAGTCCTGTCTGGAATCTTTTGTTCCTGACGCCTTGAATGTAGGGTCCCATTTACCTTTCAGGTCTCAGCTTAAATGCCCCCTCCCTGATCATGCCCTCTAAGATAGCATTCACTCCCACCACTACCAAGACCACTGTTTTCCTTTCCTCCCTTCTTGCCTTCCTTTCATGTGAGCCAAAATCAATCATTGTTTTAGTTTGGGGTTTTTTTTCCCCCTGCCTCTGACAAAGCACACTCCTTGAGGGCATATTCTTTCATTTTTTTCATCCCTCTTTCTAAAGAACCTAGCAGAGCCATATGCCATATAATCGTTACCCAATAAGCATTTGTCTAAAAATATGAATATGGTGAACTAGGTGACCTTCAAACCACATAAAAGAGTCCTTTTGTTGATATTCTTTAACTCCATGTCTATTTTTGCCTACTAGACTCTAAGATACTGAAAACAGGGACGACGCTTCATTCAGTCCCTGGCGACAGTATATTCTCAATAAATGTGTGCAGAATGCAAAAAGATAAATGCTTAAATGAACAGATGGTCTCGATTCGGCACCTTGAGATGTGTGGCTGGGTGTTCTTCCACAGTTGCCTGTCGCTCTGTATTTCACAAGTGCCAAAGCATTCGAAGGCCATATCTGGCTGTGTATTCCTTAGCCACTTGTTAAGCTTTTCTAAAATTGACAGTAGACTCACAACTGGACTTTGTCCCTGTAGAACTTGCAATTTCCCAAAAGTGAGGAGTTGCTGGCCCCACCAGTGGTGACTGCGTTTTTTCTACTCGCCTTCGAGCAAGCTCCATTGGACATAGATGTGCTGTTAGAATTTTTTCCATTCCTTTCATTCTGAGAACACTTTGCCAAAGATGTGTTCACTTACTCTGCTATCATATCTGAACCCCCTTAATAGGCCCAATGGTGGGATAAGTGCTAGAGATACAGATGCAGAAAAGCAACAGATTTCCCTAATCACAGCCCAGGGAAGACTTGATGTGAAGCTGAAGTAGATCCTTCAGCCCAGTAAAGGGGGAGAGAGCAGTTACTGAAAACAGAGGCCTCTGTTTCCACTTCTTAGCCCCATTTTAATCAGATCTGCCTGAGGAAAAGTACTAATCCCACCATGACAGCTGGGCCCTCAACCAAAACACATCTAATCTCAGCTTCTGGCATGGCTGCAGAAGGGAAAGAGTCAGTTCTGGGACATCCAAAACGCAATGCATCTACAACTTTACAGATGACTATTGCTAGGCCATGCACAAGGAAGCAATTAAAAAGCTACTTAAGATTCTGGAGCAGGTGCATTTTGCTTAGCAAAGAGTAAGAAATTCAATCCATCTGTGGTCAAGCTCGAAGTCAGAGTCATTTGTACTGCTCTTTAATAAAACAAACATGACTCTGAATGTGGGGATGGCCAAAGCATGAAGACTAAGTTTGAGGGAATGTAGATGATGGTGATGATGAAAAAAGAAATTTGTGGAGAACTTACAGACCACAAGAAAATCTTCCTTAACACTATTCTTTTAATAATGCCAATGCACAATAAATATGATACAAATAACACACTCTTAGTACCTATGACCTGAGGGAAACAGGGAGACCATGATCCATGATGCCAAACTAGCTTTGTGTCATATGTACATGATTTTAATGGGCTCATCAGGGAATTCTGCCACAATCTTATAAAATGATCGTCCAGTTACTCAGCTCAGTGGGTAAGGTATCAAGATTTTTCCAAACCAACGTGGTGATAGGAGACAAGGAAGTGAAAGAAGACAAGGAGTTCCTGCCAGTCACCAACTCAGTCAAAAGCTTGAGAGTTTTTACACGTCTTTACACACTTTCCAAGTGTGGTGGAGACCATATATTTCGTTCCCCCATTTTTCTATTATTTTAATCAAGATACGCAGTATTTCACAGTTAGTGCTCCAATTATCATTTCAATTATAAAATGCCGTTCTTGTTTGTTCTGGTTTGTAAACTGGCCTCTGGAGTTCTTGAATTAAATGTCACAAACATAGATAAAAAGAGGGAAGAGAAAAAGCACTTATACTTTAAGAGCAACTTAGAAGACAAATGTTGGGGGAATGCTCAATTTTAATGACTTTGTTACTGTTTTGGGGATGGTAGTTTAGCTCAGATTTTGCAATTTTCCAAAGGGCCAAGACAAGCAATTTAGGTTTCAACAACTTGATGATGTGAACCCAAATTCTCTTATCAAGAAGAATGTGAAAGGAAAAAAATGGCTTTGCTTCTTTCTCTGGCCATCTCTTTCCTCTCGCATTCCTCATGTCTGGTTTCATTTCCCAAGCACAACAGATGCCAAATACTATTTGAAGCTTAAACAAAAACCACGGGATAGAGTCTAAAGGTTGTAAGAGAAACGTTGGAGGCAACAAGTTTCAACATCCTCTCCATCAGGAAAAGGAAAGGGCGTTTCTCGCGAGTATGGCCAGTGGAAGGACAGCCCTTCCCACACTTGGTCCCCAAAGGATGTTCTAATAGGGCACTTCTTGGAGTAGGTCCTAGGAATTCACCCAGCAGGCAGCTCTCTTGAGCCACTGGCTTCTCTGATGCAAATGGAAAATCATGTACCCCAACATCAGTGAGCAAACCAAAATTCCAATAACTAAGAAAGCTCTTGTCAGCCAATCAACACTTTCTGGAAGCAGAGCACACATTCTCTCCCTCCTGTGTTCGCTCTGCCTCTGAGCAGGCAGTGGTGGACAAAGTCCGAGCCAGAATCAAACACCCCTTTCTTCCCACTTCGTCCTAAAATAAAGGACAAAAAAAAAGTAACCCAGAGTGAAGTTCATGAAGTCTTCCAAGCCAAAATCAAACCACCACCAGCACATAATTATCTTCCTCCAAGACACATCCAGACACCTTCCAGAAAACTATCCCCTCCTCACATAAAGAGCAAAAGATGTGACCTCCAGGTCTTTTCCCTGGCAGCATTTTTTTCTGTCGTGACTCAATGCTTTGACCCTAAATTGAAGGCATAAATCCCTTAAGCTGCCATAACACAGTCCTTGAGTCAGAAGTCTGGGCTGGTCACATGACAGAAACCAGTCTAGAAACCAGGACATCTCGTCTCGATCATCTGGGAGAAGAGCCAAACCAAAAATGTCATTGGAGCTCCCACCAAAGAAAGCATCGCCTTTCCAGACAAACGGCCTGTGCCCTTGGGCCAACTGACCTGTTGCTCGTCTATGAGTTATATCAATAAACAAGTTTAGGATGAAGCTCAAAGAAATGCAGATCATTCCCTGAGCCAGCCCCAGCCCGTTTCTAATCTTCACTGTCTGGGAGGAATCCACTCAGATTGTACAATGACAAATTTAAAGGTGGAGGGGGAGGTTATCCAAACATAGGAAGCTTCGACTCAATGGCCGGCTTTGTCACATCAAAGTTCTTGCTCTTCCAAGAGACCAAGTTTTGTTCTTGAAAAACAAAACAGCTTTCCGGAATCACCTCACTGATCTTTCAGAAAGGATGTGTGATTCAAGCATATCACAGTCCCCAGAAAACAATGCTTGTAGACTCAAGACACCAGCAGTCACCTGTACTCTGTATGCTCTAGTCTAGTCCCTTGTCCTACCTTCAGCTGAAGAAACCCTGAATGAGCCTTCACCACAACAAGTAAATGTGGATCTCTCAAAATGTTTCCTCACTTCAGTGATCACGCGTGAGTTTCGCAAATCAGGAACCAGCCCTTGATGCCCTCCATACAGAAAATGAAAATGATATTAGAAGATATTGTTGACAAGGAAATAGGTTCTTGGATATTTTTTGAACTCCATCACAACGAAGATAATTCTGGCAATTTTGATGGATATATATAGAATTGTATATATATTCATAATTTGACCAACTATGTTTTCCAGATGTTCAAACACAGCTGAACATGAGTTAGAGAAGATAAATTGGAGATATTCTGTAGCATGGTCTCATGACAACACCCTCACAGTAATATTAAGTCTCCCCAGAGAGACCCTAAGACAGGGTCCCCAAGATGAATATTATCACTGATCCTCACCAGCCCCCAAACTAAATGCTTTTTCGATCTTATTCCTTCTCAAATCCAACAACTACAACTAATCATCATCAAGGCATTTAATGGCCATGTCGATGTACTTATTTTGCACAGCTTCAGCCGAGATTCCAGTCTATTGGTCTCTAGAGAAAATTTCAGAATATAAAGGACAGCGGGGAGGGGGAAGCACTTGTTTAGAGGGCTTTCTATGTTTAATTTTTACAGAAACAAAGTTTGAAAACTCAATAATTAATTTCCTCTTTTCATGCTCTTCGGACTACTTTTATGCCAAGATTACTTTAATACAATTGCAACAGGAAAAAATGAAACACCATACAGAACAATAGTTCCTAGTTAAAATTAGCCTCGCTCTGCTAATGAGAACATCCAATTTTACAGACGCCTCATCCGTCTCCTGGTAAATGCCTGCGTTTTTGAGCAGGGAAATAAAACTACTGACTAGATAAAATGTAACATGGGCAGCCCTAGATTAACAGCATATGTCCCACTCAGTCATTCACATAAGCCTTGTACAGAACTGGAGGAAAGAGGCTGGGATTCCTGAATACTCAATTTCACTGTCTTTTATTTTTAAGTTGTATATATGTTATTTTGTAAGATAATGAGTTGCGGGCCCAGAGAGATAGCACAGCGGTGTTTGCCCTGCAAGCAGCCGATCCAGGACCACAGGTGGTTGGTTCAAATCCCGGTGTACATATGGTCCCCCGTGCCTGCCAGGAGTAACCCCTGAGCACTGCTGGGTGTGACCCAAAAACAAAACAAAACAAAAAAAAAGATAATGGGTTGCAACGGTTCATAGTTATAACTAGGAGAACAAACATTCCAAAACAAAATTAATATAAGCAAGACCAGGCGGAAGAAATCCCCAACAGAGTATGTGACAAAAGTTCAGCATAGTTGAACTTAGATAGAGATAGCATGGAGGTAAGGCATTTATTTCCTTTCATGCAAAAGGACGGTTGTTCGAATCCTGGCATCCCATATGGTCCCCTGTGCCTGCCAGGGGCGATTTCTGAGCATGGAGCCAGGAGTAACTCCTGAGCACTGCCGGGTGTGACCCAAAAACCCCCCAAAAAAGGTTCAGCATAGAGCTCCAAACCGAGTGTGAGTTTCTAAAAGATCCAGGCAAATTAAAAAAAAAAAAAAAGGCAGCTCTGATGACTTCATAACAGAGGCACACCAACTGTTCTGTGTAGAAAAGTCCTTAGTCCAGCGAGAAACAGTTTATAGTCAGCTGAGGTGATGTCTCTTTGCATCCTTTAGCGCAAAGTTTCTTAACCATTTTTCACTAATGACCCATATTGTTTTATTTAATTATTTTTTAAGACCCATTTTAGCCTAAGAAAATTTTATATGCACTTGTATATATAAAAAGGTATGCAAATAAAGCATTTTACTGATAATCAAATTAAAGATTTAGTTTAAGATGACTTTTTTTCAGGGGCCATTGTGATAGCACAATAGATAGGGAAGAACAATGGCCTTACACGCAGATGACCCAGGTCTGATTCCTGACATTCCATATTGTCCCCAAGCCTGCCAGGAGTAATTCTGAATGCAAAAGTTGAAGTAACCCCTGAGCGTTGCCATGTGTGGTACACAAAGGCAAAAAATAAATAAATAAATAAAAAAAGATGATTTTCTCACAGAACTATGCAACCCCTCAAGAGATTTATGAAGCTAGAGTCTAACATCCTAAAGTCATCCATGGCAATCTTCAACCACTCGCCTTTCATTGGTCCAGTCTGCTAGTTAAAAAAAACAGCTGAAAGTCTCTAGTTTACAACCTTGGCTAAAACTACCATTCTGGGACAGAAGAGATAGTATAGTGGTAGGGCATTTGCCTTGTCCATGGTCAACCCAGGACAGACCTGGATTCAATTCCTGGCATCCCATATGGTCCCCCCAAGCCTGCCAGGAGTCATTTCTGAGTGCAGAGCCAGGAGTAACTCCTGAACGCCACCAGGTATGGCCCAAAACCCAACAAACAAACAAAGACCCTACCATTCTGTGGACAGAAAGGAAGACAAGTGCAGGTCGATTAGGGTAAAAAGGTTGAAGAGCCCTGCTCTAAAATGTTTGGTGGTTTTTTAAGTGGCCATTAGAAAAGGAAGCGAGAACCTCATGGAAAAATTCGAGAGAAGGCTTATTTACCTACTGCTCTGTAGAAATATGAAGCAGATTCCTTTCACCGACATTCTTGTGTGTATCAGCAGAGCAAATTCCTGGCATTGGTTTGGCTTAATCTCTACAGGGCCATTATCATCACCATATCAACGACTCTGCACATGAGCAGCTCCTCTGAAAAGTGTAGGAAATTCTGGTGATTTCCGGCCACAAATAAAAGGGATTAAAAAAAAAAAAATGAAGTTTGCTTGAATGTTTTGAAAGAGTCAACATAGTTAGTCAACAGTCCAACTGCTTGTGAAAAAACGACCACATCATATACCCAGCTTAGCTTACGCAAAGGCTCTGACATTCCCAACACTGAACTGAATTGTCTTCATGGCTCCGTTGGCCATATACCTATTATTCTATGATCTCATGTGCCTATTATTTTATATTCTGTCTGAAGGCAGCTTGGCTGCCCCGCGATAGTAATTGGTTAACAAGAGAGAAAGAAAACCTTGTTGGAACCCAAGCTGAAGCCACTAGACTCTATACTTTTCCTCAGAAAGATCACTCTGGATATGGGCAGGCATCGCTACCACTTGGCATAACAAATGCTAAAAAGAAGAATGCTATAGAAGGTTCTGGACAGGTGATTCCAGGCTTTAAAATTACAATGTGGTGAGTCGTTTACTGACTCGGGAGTCCCTCCAATGCCTGATGCTCAGCAAGGTTCACACAGGGCGAGGCCAGTACCACACCTAAGCTCTGGCTGTTCCTAATGACTTGTTCATGATGAGGCAGAGAAGCCACCCAGAAATGAGGAGGGCAGAGAATGGAGTCACATCGTGAAGAATGCAGCTCCCATTGAAAGCAGCACCCTGCCCTTAATAAAACATTTTACGTACAGATTTAATAAAGGGAAACCCCAAGAGGGGTCTAGAGAAGGTTGGCTGTCAGATCTGCAGGCTGGTGTAAGTGGAGGGGTAGCAGACAAGCAGGAAAGGGGTATAAAACTGACGTGGGTGTTGTGTGTCTCAACTGGGTCCTGTTCTTCCATCGGACTTTTGTAGCTATTCATGAGAGATTTACCTACCCTCGAAAGACTAGAGGTGAAGGTTTAATGTGTCATGTCAGGCTATAAAACTAATTTCCAAAGTGAGATTCATTAACAGGACTGTGACATTTCCCCACAGTCCCTTCATGTGGAGAATCCCACAAAGACCATGAGAATAGTATAGTAGTTGGGGAGAACTTCTGAAAGTTGTTACCTGACACACATTGCCAAGAACACACCCATTTTTGTGTTTTTGTTTTGTTTTTCAGACGCCTCTGGTGATGCTCAGGGGTTACTCCTGGCTATGCGCTCAGAAATCATTCATGGCTTGGGAGACCATATGGGACACAAGATCGAACCACAGTCCATCCTAGGCTAGAGCACTTGCACCACCACCACTCCGGCCCCAGGAACAAACAGGTTTTTCATGAATTTGGTAAATGTTTACCATCTCTTATCATCAAACAAAACTAACAACCAAAATACCAATTCTTAGAAACTAATAAGGATGCATTTTCTCTTTAATGATATCTCTCTATGAGAGCCTTAAGATGTTAAGAGAGAAACTTAGCAAACAATTCTGAAAATGCAGAAAGCAGACACATATGAAGAAAGGTCTACTTATTTTAATTACTAGATATGTATTATCAGGCTCTTGATCTAAGATAGAAAGAAAAAGTAATCCCAAAGTCATAAAAGGGAAGTACAAAGAAACTGAGACTATCCAATGTGCCCACTCTATCATTTTCGATAGCATTGATAATTGCTTTATTGAGTAATTCGAGACTAGACACTAGAGATGAGGCTGCCTCACTTGCAAATGTAAATGAGAGATCCAGAAAAGTTATTTGAAAAAAATTTTGTGGCTTTGAGCCACACCCAGTGGCACCCAGGGGTTACTCCTGGATCTACGCTTAGAATCACTTCTTGACAGTCTCTGGGGACCATACGGGATGCCAAGGATTGAACACAGGCCAGCCTCATACAAGGCAAACACCCTTCCCGCTGTGCTATCACTCTGACTCCTGAAATTATTATTTTTGCCTAATTTGCCTACTTTAGAGGCTAGTATTTGGACACTATACACTCTGAGAAACATTCTTAAATAGCTAAAAGTCATCAAATCACTAAATATACAGAGCTATCAAATTGGGACTCATTGATGATTTATGGTCAATTTTTATAACAAAACACTATATAACCACTAAAAGAAATAAATGGTACCACCTAGAAAATAAAATGTATATGACCATATATCTTTCTCCTAGAGAAGAAAGGAAATATACTTGCATTTTGGTCTCTTCTGTTCTGGTATTTTGTTTGTAATGAGTTTTAACAACATTTTCTCTGAAAAAAAATGTGCTACAATTTGTAAATTAGCCTTTCTACAAGTTAAATAATTCACTCATTAATCTTCTTCCACATACCAGGCAGTTTTAATATCTTTTATATCCATGTGTTATCTTAATTTGAAAACAATTAAAAAAAAAAAGATCAGTAATGAGTCCCTAAATATCTCCTATCCTCTGGGAACACGGCCTATTGTCAAAAGTCTGTACTCAGATTTAGCTTTACAGATGCTGTCATTTCTACACTTTTCCATTTCACCACACCCAACCCTACAATTGTTAGTTCTCAAAATGAAAACAATCTGTTTAACTGTAAAGCATCAATATGAGCACTGACTTTTTCCTTTAGGAGCATAATTAGTATAGACGAGGGGGAAAAGGTGGACAAGAAGCTACCAAAATATTACTAAAAATAGACTATCTGGGGCCAGGCGGTGGCACTGGAGGTAAGGTACCTGCCTTGCCTGTGCTAGTCTAGGAC